>LPNX011001258.1:105000-224387 GCA_001517045.1 Pseudotsuga menziesii | reverse complement strand
TATATATATATACAGACTTATTTATAGTCTTTATATGTGTTCAAATGGAAAATGATATTTACATGAGTTTTAATGTGTCTTTTACTGTTTATTTTATTTTACAATGAACCGTATTTTATTTATAAAAGTTATGTATGGGGAATATACCAGACTAAAATGTAGTTTGTCAATGAGTCGACAACCATGTTATAAGACCTAGGAATGTGCCTATAAGTGGTTGATTCAAACGACCTTTCTAGTAGACAAACTCTTCGAAAAAGATGAAGGAGTGTAGGATTCCTGACGGTATAAGCATGGTTCAAATGAAAAAACACTAGTTGTGAGTCCATGAATTCTACCAAATCATGAATGTCCCGAGATGCAGACTCAGTCAACTATCACTGCTTGATACTCGGAGATGTTATTAGTAGTTTGACCTATACAAACCGCTCCTGAACTAACTAAGTCATGTGCCAGGAAATACAAAACCAAAGCAGCTGAAGTGAGGTTCAAGGTATGACGAAAAGCACCATCAGCAAAACCATAAAAATCCATCAGATATGCATAACCAAAACATGGTATAAACAATACTGACAAAAAACTCAAAACCATATTGAAATGCCAAAAACACACCAAAAAGTCAAGAAATATACATATATACAAGGTACCACACATAAATGACTTCAAGCATAGTACCTTTTCAGGTACAACCCATTGCGAGGTTGCCTAAAAGGTATCCAATCATAGTCTACAAGCTCATAGGTAGGCCCCTTTATCTAAACATTTACTGATGATAAAGGGACTGTACCACATAAATTCAAATTTTCCCTTCCCTCGCTTGTCATGTCTATGATCATAAGTCAGAACCATGTCACCTTCGTTAAAAACACGAGGTTGAACAGACTTATCGTACTGATCCTTAACGCATTTTTTATGTGCCTCGTTAGCCAAGGCATCATCTCTTCTATTTTCATCAAGGTTTGTCAAGTACAAAAATTGTTCTTCTTTGGCGGAAGTGTTTGGGAGAAGCTCTACTACAAGTTTGAGTGAAGAGATTTCACATTCGATAGGAAGGACAACTTCTAGTCCATAAACCAGCTAAAATAGTGTGAAACTAGTTGTTGTTTTAACTAAAGTCCTATAAGCCCACAGTGCGGAAAACAAAGTCAAATTCCAGTTGGATTTGTGATCTCCAACCATACTACGCAGCATTGTATTTAAAACTTTGTTAATGGTCTCAACTTGACCATTAGCCTACAGATAATACGAAGTTGATTTTTCATGATGAAAACCCAACTTAGCACTCAACTCAACCATCATCTGATTGCAGAAATGGGATCTATGGTCAGTGACTATGGCTTACAAAACTCCAAACCTAGCTATCTATCACATGATTAAGCAAAAAGAGGGCGGCAGTCTTACCATCCTCTGCATATGTAGGCTTGCCTCAACCCATTTTGTAAAGTAATAAATGACTACGATGATGTAACCATGTCCCTTGGCTGAGGTAGGCTTACAATGCATGAAATCATTACCCCATTTGGAGAAAGGGCGAACAACAATGACGGGGTGTAAAGGATCAGGGTGGGTGCGCTTTTTAGGATAAAAGAGTTGACAGGGTGATAATTTCTTAACTGCCTCATGACAATATTTGAATATTGAGGGCCAAAAATACCCAAAGCAAGGGATTTTCTGAGCTGTCGCCATCCCATAAAGATGACTGCCACATGCTCTAGAGTGGAAATCATTCAAAACTTGTTCATCCTATTCATGTGTAAGACATCATCGAAGAATAGAGTCACTACCATGGCGATATAATGTATCATTTAATATGAGATAATATTTCGCATGGTGACGGATACGACGATGATCATCACGGGACATATTAGGATGAAACCTTTGTGTCTAGAGATAAATGATCAAATATCCATACCAAGGGTCGGTTGTGCTGATCATGAATGAAAATTCATCCGAAAATGAATCATTGGGTTCATCTTCCATTGTAGCATAGGGAAGGTCACACATTAACTCCGCACAAAACAAGGACTTCTTTGAAGTAGCCTTAGAAAACTCGAGATCGAATTCCTGTAAGATGACGATCCAATGGGAATACTTACCCCCTAGTACTTGACGAGTCAAAATGTAATACATGGGGTTTTGATCCGCGAGAACAATTGTGGTGCGTAGTAAGATGTAGTGACAAAAGTTTTGCACAGTAATGACCGTAGCCAGAGCTAGCTTCTCCACATGCGAGTAACGAGTTTTAGAGTCAAGGAGACTCTTACTTAGGTAATAAATCACATTTTCTTGGCCGTTGGGATCTTCCTACACTAGAACCATACCAATAGTAGTAGTGGATGAAGAAACATACAACATCAAGTGTTTTGAGTAATTTGGGGGGTGCAACACTGGTGAATGTGTTAGAGCGTGCTTCAAATTATCAAAAGCTCATTGGGCTTGGTCATCCCAAAAGAACAGAGTGTCCTTCTTCATGAGACGCCTATAGCCATGCATTTTTTTTTGGAAACTTGCATACAAAACGATGAAGAAATTTTTCCTTCCCCTGCAAACTTTGGATTTCAGTGATATTAGTTGGGGCGGGTAAGGCCAAAATAGCAGCTATTTTCAAAGGATCTATCTGGATGCCATATTTGGAAACCACAAAGCCAAGAAGACATCCAGTCTCAACACAAAAGACACATTTGTGTGGATTAAGCTAAATATTATAATGATGACACCTAAGGAAAATTACCCTAAGGTGCCTTGGGTGGTCCTCATGTTGCCATGAATGAGCAGGGAGATCATCCATATATGGCTCCAAGATGTGCTTAATATCATGAAAAGCATAGGACATGGTGTGCTAGAATGTAGCTCTGGCATTTTTTAAACCAAAGGATACCTTTCGATATGAAAAGGTTCCCCATGAACAAATGAATTCCATTTTATGCTGATCGATGGGAAGAATTTATATCTTATTATAGCCGAAAACGCCATCGATAAATGAGAATATGATGATCCCAACATAGTTATCAATGATTTGATCGATGTGTGGAGTAAGGAAATTGTCCTTGGGAAAAGCCTTTTTTAAATATCGAAAATCGATACAAACCCTAATAGTTCCCTGCTTCTTAGCTACAGGGACAATATTAGACACCCATTCCATCAATGGTACAAGATAAATAAACCCCACTTTCAGAAGTTTCTCCACTTCGGATTTAATAGCCGCAACCTTCCTAGGATGGACTTGATGTAGTTTTTGTCAAAATGGAATTGCCGTGGGATAAGTATTAATTTCGTGTACAACGATGGATGGATCAATCCCAGGCATTTATTCACATGCCTAGGAAAAAACATCTCAGAATTCCTTGAATGAAGCTCTATAACTTTCAGTTTCTTCTGTTGAATAGTTTTGGCCTACATGAACATGCTCAACAGTTTCAGGATTTATTGATATTTCAATAGGGGTTGTCCGAGTGATGTTGCAAAGGTTTCCCTCAGAATCAGTGCCTTGCAACAATACAGGTGTTTGAGGATTGGTGACAATATCAGTACTAATGAGAGATACAAAATCAAAGTCTACTGAACTGGCATTGGGAAGGAAAGAGGATCTGTGGTGATGATCTTCCCATATAGGTTCATCCACACTCATGATCTCCATAATGGACTCATCCGATGGAAAAGTCTACGAGAGATAGTCTAGAGTGGGGAGAGAGGGCTCTAGCCAATAGGGAAGGTGCTAAGGATCTGAGGCCACTAGATGAAGTTCATCAGAATGGACATTGGAAGCAGATTGAACAACATCATAGAGTGCTTTGTAAGGGCTTAGAGAGGATTAATCAACAAATTTTTTGCCTCTAGGGCTATGGCCGATCGTGGAAATCATGTTCATAGTTTCCACTTCCGTACTAGGAGGGGTTGAGGGGAACACTCCCAAGAGGGTTGAATCCTTCAACATACCTACCCCAACTGATTGATAAGGAGGAGGGGATTGAAATAGCATAGGAATATTATTTGCAGTGGGGGTAGTGACATCTGGTGAAAAAAAATCGAGTTGATTGATGGTCACAATATTCCCTAAAAGAGTGAATTTGAGAGTTTGAAAAACTGTTGAGGAGACAACCGTCATAGTATAGACCCAATTTCTGCCCAATAGAAGATTGTAATCCAATGGAGCATCGACTAACTCCACCTAAATGGAAACAGTCTTTCCCCCAAGCTCGACTGAAAGGGTCGGTAACAGGGTTGTGTGTGACTTTGTAAGTTCAGGGGAACCAATGGCTCTCCAGCAAGTCACATACAATACTGAGGTGGAAGCTCCTTCATCCAAAATAGTCCTATGGAACTTTCTCCCAACTACTCTGGTCCCAATTTGAAACAAGAGCTGGTGGGGTAATATGGACTTGTAATTCTTCACATTAAAATGAATTAAATTAGTGTTATCTGGGTCTAAGGCTCTGTTGCAGCTGCAACAATTTCCCAAAATTCCAAAAAATTTTGGGACCCTCCTTTTGCTTGGATTAGTTCGATTTTATTCTTTGATTTGATCTGATGATATTCAAATGCTTGGATTGATCTACCACTCGTTTTAGATTTTCCTCTAACGCTTGAAACAATCCACTGTTTGTTCAAATTTGATTGTTGCCTTTGGATACATTCTTGGATGGTTTGAATCGAAAGTTTATTTTGTTGATTCTCCCGTCGTTGCGGAGAAATAACGAGTCTTGACTTCGACTTTTCTTCTGATATGTTCGTTTCACATTGGCTGCTTTTTGTGTTTTGCATCGAAACTTTTATTACTACTGCCTCTGTAGTTGTGGACGGAAAACTGCTAACTCTTCCGATTACTGTTTTGGCTTTCGACTCCCGCTTTGTTATTTTCGCCGATCCCATAAGTCTTGGGCTTCCGCCGTTATGGCTGTGGAAAGATTTATATTTTCCAGTCACCGAGTCGTTTTAAACTTCGCCGTTGCGGCTACCGAAATCGTTAACCTTGTCGATCCCTTAGTGGTTTCACTTTCGATTTAGGCATTGTATGGCGGGGCGTAACGTCCTTTGTGGTTCCGCCGTTGCGGATGAAAGAAACATTAACCTTTTTTATCTTGTATTGTTTCTGCTTCCGATTCAAACCTTGCATTGCGGATTGATTTATCCTTCACGGCTCCGTCGTTGCGGCTCCCACTCCACTATTGTCCCGACGATTAGCCTTCCGAGGTTCTGCTGCGTATGTCTTCGCAGATGGCTTAGCGATTTGGCCATCCACCGTTGCGGAAGGAGTTACGCTTTCGACTTCCGATCTGTTTGGCTTCCGCTATCCGATTTTATTTTTTTCCCTCCGCACGTGTTGACTTATATATATATATGGGGCCGGGTATTTTTTCAATTATTCTATTTGGATTGTCGTTTCTACTTGCCCACTGTCGCTTTCATCATGATGTCATCCTCTCGAGCTTGGTCGGACCCTGCTGTCGGTGTACGCTCGTTCCAGGTATCTTCAACAGTGGGAGCTTGACCGCCTTTTCTTTCGCCATACGCGCTGTAGTGCCAGGTAGGCTCGTATTTGCATTTCCCCGTTCCATTTGAGCATGTGGTTGATGTTTGTTATGGTCGGGTTTGTACGCGGCCATTTTTCCTTGGCCCCGTTAGTTGCGTGCCTATATAGTTGGGGATTTTTACCTTAACTGTCCATGGGAGGGTGGTTTGACCCTTAGGGTGTTTTACTCCGCGGCCTGTCATTATGCAACCCTGCGCTTAGAGATTCGGGGGTTTGGTGCAGATGACCGTTCGCTATCTGCACCAAACTGCCTAGTATGATGATGTTCTTGCAGGGGGAGGTTTTTATGGCTTCCCTATGGCACTTGAATTGGTTTCCCTCTTCCCTTTTGTTTTCGTGCTCTTGAACCGTAGTAGCGTTCTGCCACGCCGTTCCACGCACAGTCGATTTTTAACCCAAGTGGGGGAAGGGGATATATCACTGCATTTAATTTGTTGGCCATAGATTGCATGTATATTGATTATTAATGCCTCAGCTTGAGTATTTTATTTTCTACTGTCTTTCCCGCGCAGCGCGATAAACATGGCACTCGCAGAAAGCTGAAGTTTTCTTCATATTAATGTAGATATTTTTTCAGCTCGATTTTATTGTTAGAATCATTTGGTATTGGAAAGCAGTGTTAGCTTGCACATTTTACTGCATATAACTATTTTCCATCATGCTAAAACATAGACAAAGTCACTAAATGCTGCACATTGTTATGTAAATATTTGCAAATTAACCAAGAATGGCTTAATATTTACAATATTATATATGGCAGGAAGAATTCGAACTCACGATGTCAAAAAGGAAAAAGAAGAAGGCCCCTGTGGTCGAGGAGGAGCCAGAAGTGGAAGTTGTCACCAAAATAGAATACATATATGAATACACTAAGTGTATATATGGTGTCGAACCTTAATACCAGTGGGGGGAGATTTACAGGCTGATCATGCGCAGAAAAGTTCCTGATATGGGCTTGGAAGAAGAATCCATATATGCCAACATAGAGAGATCTTCACTGATGAAGATCGCCGCTAGACCAGAGCTGTTCCCATGCTCTGAAGTAATTGGTTGGATTCTGCCCCAGGCAGATGTAACAACAATGATCCTGGAGAATGTTGAAAAATAGGGCTATGTTGCTTATAGCCCCGGATATGTAGATCTGGCCTATCACCTACTAGAAGCACACGTGTTTTTATCTGATGATTGGCTGAACAACGTTAGAAGGGACCTTGTTGAAACTATGAAAAGAATGTTGTTGCCCAGAAAACATTTTAGAACCAGGCCAATGAGTGATTATGATACAGCAAGCTTAAGAACCCCATATAGGTTCATAGCTTTAATGCTTAATAGGATTTTTGGGAGAGCCCATGGTAGGCTCTTCAAACTGGAGTGGATGCCCATCATTTTTTATGTTGCAACCCAGGGGACAATTTTCAACTGGACCAGCATTGTATCTAACAGTCTCTCTACCTGCTTAGCCTCAGCCTTGGGTGGAGTATCCCAAAAGAGATCTGAGTTCTACATGAGTTCCATACTTGTAGACTGTATATTGTGCAATCAGCCTTTTCCCGGCCTTAGGTGCATCTGGGACAGGGAGAGGATGCATGTCTATTCTGCTTATAGACCACTATGGGCACACCAGTACCACGGTCATTATCAAGAAGTCTGTGAGTACTTCATCATTCCCTTATATACACTCATTTTCCTGAAGGAGTGTGATTGCATGTCAGAGGAGGCACTGCAAGTAATTGAAGATTATGCGGATTACTATCTGACTGAAGATGGCCTTTACTTCAGGATTTTTGGAGGTTCAAGAGCACCCTCCCTGCTGCCCAAATACACCACCGACTACATCATTCACAAGGAGGCAGCGATACAGGTCTTCTTGGATGGCATCGGAAGCTTCTTGTTTGAGCATAAGAAGGCTGCCTATCCTCCTTTGCCCTTAAATTTAGGAAGTTACAGGTTCACTAGGGTGAAGAAAGCTGATGAATTTGTAGAAGAGTTGGAAAGGTTTTATTTTGGCGAGATTCCTTTCCATAGAAATGACTCCCAAGATAAAGTAGTTGAACATTGCAAAGCAAACAACGTGCATTTTGAGTACACCCACCATTGGGATAGGGAAGAATCTGTCTTCCGCAATGCACTGAATATGACAGCCTTGAGGAGGAGGTTCAAGAAGAAGATCTCCACCAAATGTGGGAATGGAGAGGAACAAGCAAAAACTGAGGAAGAAGCCAAGAGAAGAAATGAGGAAGCCCAGAGGTTGGCATAAGAAGCTGCAAGGTGGCTGCACACAGAAGAAGAAGAGAAAAGAAAAGCTGCACAAGAGGCATCTAGAAAAGCTGAAGAAGATGCAAGGAAAGAAGAAGAAGAAAAGAAAAAGAAGCTTGATGAGGAGCTCCAAAAGCAAGAAGCAGAAAGGCTAAAGCTGACACAGACAGAGCAGTCAGCTTCTGACCCAGCTGGAGGGCAGACATAGGACATGGAGAACCCTAAGGTTCAGGACCCACAAGTACCTGCTGCCAGCACAACCATGGTCCCCACACTCAAGCTGGTCCCCTTTGTATAGAAGGTGGGTGAAGAAATCCTTGATTTCAACACTGTTTACTATGACAGGGCAACAAAGAGAATAATGAAGAGAACAGAAAGGAAGATTGAAACGGGAGGTCTGCCTGGGAAAATGATAACAGATACACCCATTGTATTTGGAATAGACCAAGACCCTAGATTCACCATCAGAGCAGGAGCTGCATTAATCCAAGATTCAGAGGATAATGTAGACAAAATCATGACAGACTTGGAGCTATCCAAGAAATCTTCTGCTCAATTGAAAGATACATTGAGAAAAGAGCGAGAGGAAAACAATAGGCTGAAAAGGAAATATGAAGACATGCAAAGGGAGATGAAGTCTTCTAAGGCTGAATTGTAGGTCCTCCAGGTGGAGAGACAAGTTATGGAAACTACGCAGGAGTGCCTGGAGAAAGTGCAGAAAGAATATCAAGAGCTAAAGATGGAGAAGGAATGGCTGCTGGGAAAGGTAGAAGAGCTAGAAGAGTAGCAAAAGATCATCTTGGAGGCCAGTGAGATGCACACCCAAGAACAACAAAAGAAACATCAAGAGCAGATTTCTTCTCTAACAACTGCTCTGGAGGAAGCAAGGGAGCAGCAGGTTAACCTCCAACCGTTCAAAGAGCATGTCTTGGCCCAGAAGGCTAAGATGCTACAGCTACAGACTACTATAGAAGGAGAGAGGTGCAAGGTGTTGCAGGTAGATAGCCCATTGGAGGAAATCTTGGAGACCTCCTCCTATTTCGTTGATCAATCTCAGGACGTCCTTGAAGTCCTGACTGTAAGAATGGCAAGGATGGAAAACAATGAAGAAACTCCAGTAGAGCTACCAGCAAAGGATCAACAGGCCCTCCAGCGGGATTATGACTTATTGGAATTTGCTATAAATATCGTAGAGGATTTCAAGAAAGCCGTTAAAAAGATGAGAGGAGCATGCACAGAGTTTTTTAGAAGGCTCCTTATTACCTACAATCAGTGCCAAACATAGGCCGAACAGAGGCTTGATGTTTTCCCGGACCATAATGCATTTGTGGAGATGTTGCAAAAGAGATATCAGGAGGAGGAAGTGAAAGTACAGCATATCAAATCCCTGGATGATCAGATCTTGAGAAGTGAAGTAGATCATTCAGCCATTAGTGTGCATATTTTGGAGGACCAGCTTTGATTAAGTGCAGCTAGAATTGAGGCTATAAAGAATCAAGCTGCGAAGTTTGAGATCAACATTCAGTTTTTAGAGCCTTGTGCATTTGAAGGAATTGCCTCTGAAGCTATGTCATGGAATAAATTTTTGGATGCCCAAGTGGGGCCCTCCTCATAAAAGATTGGTCACTTTTTGCAATATGAAACGATTTTGTAAATATTTGAGGAAGATGAAATGTTGGGAGGCGAGGAGTTGGGAAGCCCAAAAGGTACTTTTGGGTAGCCCAACAGTTTCACCCTTTTTGTATAAATGTAATAGACTAAGAGGGAAAAGGGGCTTTTTCCCAGTTAGACATGAAAAGCGATATTGTAAGAAGAACTACTTTTTTTTGCAATAAAGAGTAATTGTTTGCCTGTTGGAGAAAGATTGGTGGCACTTTCAAATGTTATGTTGTGGATGGCGGAAAGATGAACTATTTTGTTTTTCCAGCTTTTGTCCATTAACCGTGAGATCGTTCTAACTCTTAGAACCTATGTTCTTGTTTAAATGATTTCTGGTTTATTTTGTGGAATTACCACCATGAGTAATGTATGATGTTCATAAAACAATTTCCTATCTGATTGTTGAAATATCTTTAATTGTTCATGTGTTGTAGAAAGAAACATCAGCTACCTGTAATTTCTCTTTATAATGCATGCACAATACACATTACTCATAATTAAGTTACAGTTTGCTCCCCGGGGATAGATAGATAGATAGATAGTTAGTTTTATTTCATTACTGCATATGTGATTGAGATGCTTGTGAGTGCTAAGATGAGAGGTAAGAACCTGCGCATCACGTTGTGACTGCCCCTTGCATCCTTATCACCCTGCATGTTTAATTAGGCATGTGCATATCATACTTAAATAAAAAATACAAAAATACACGGTGGACCGGGCCGCAACCGGTAAAACCTTTGTTTTTGTTACTTTGAACTACGGTAGCCAGACCACAAACTAGACGGATTCCCTATACCAAACAGTCACGGGCTAGTTGGGAACGTTGACTGGGGAGAATCCCTTTCTGTTGTTGCCTGCAAATTTCTAGGCCTCAACAGGCTCCTAAAGCTGTCAACAATTTTTTTGCGCTGTGTAGGACAACTTTGGAGTACCTCCATGGTAGACATCGCGCAAGGTGCTTGAGCCAAAACTTCAACAATGTTGTAGAATTGTGCAGCCCAAGCATTTGGATTAAAAATAGATTTTCGGAGGGTACTCTTGGGTGGGTGCAAAATCAAGTTGAGATTAGGTTTCTCGATTATTAGAGGACCATTAGACAAATATGGAGGATAAGAACTAGTAGAAGGAGCTTTCTCGGGAGAAGGATTCTCGTCCTTCTTCTCTGTAGATTTTTCATATGACTGGATATGAGTAGTCAAACTAATAGTTTCCAAGGACATCATTCTGATTTCTTCCATATAATTAGAGGTTCCTTGAGAAGACATATGATCTATGAATTGTTGTTGAGACGGAAAGGGGTCGGTAAGCACTGTCAGTGTAGGGTTGCTTTTCAAAAATTTACTAATTTATTCATGACAAGGGCACTCCTTTGTGAAGTGGTCACCACCACACAATAGGAAGGGATACTTAGCTTTCCTCTTGCCTTTATTGTCATTCTCTGGGGTCATAGCCTTGGGATTCTCCTGTTGGTTTCCAGGTTTTTTACCTTTTCCTTTTCCTTTCTTCTTATTACTGGGTGTCTACATACTTTGAATAGTGTTCACCTCGGCAGAAACCATAGGAGCAGAATGATTAGTAGTATAAGTACTCTGTTGCTTGGTAGTCTTAGCTATTGATGAGGGTTGGATTGAACCGACAACCCCATCAATAGGAGTTTCTATAGGTGGCTTGGTAGGGCCTGTGTTGGGATGAGGAGCCTGAGGGATTAGGTCATACAAAGTTTTGGACTGGGAATAAACCAAGTCCAGATACTAAGCATGAATGATAGCTTGCTCTTCAGTAACAACACCACCCATAGCCACATCATGAGAAGTGGGGGGGGGAAAGGGATTCCGTGAACCAATCAGCTAATAATTGGTCTGGGATAGGAGCTTTAATAATCCTTTTTTGTCTCCTCCACTCATGAATATGATCAGATATATGTGTGGAGGTATTCTGACGAAGTGATATTAAAATATCTGTACTAGTTTCGTAACAGATGGGAAGCTGTAAATGAGTAAGAAAAATTGTTTCCAACGAGTTGAAGTTCATAAATGAATGTTGAGGAAGCTCAATGTACAACTTGGCAGCCGTACCAGTCAAAGTTCACTGGAAGAGCCTCAAATAGATTGAATCATCCATCAAGGAGTTAGAAGAACACCATAGATGGAATGTCATAACATGGTTTTTGGGATATTCTCCCTACTTCCCATCAAATTTTGGGATATATGATGGTATCTTAACTGGAATTGTAGGCCACAAAGGGTTATGTTGGATGGGGTCATTAATCAACTTGGACAGATCAAGCAAGTCCAAATTTGCCAAAAAAAGAAGTTGTCGATTAGGCTGTAAATACTGGTAATACTGATATGGCATCTATATAATAGTAGGACCATAGGTCGATTAATACACTAGTTTTTGGGGATTTGGATTCATAGACAATCTTGCTGAAGATCCGCTATATGGAGGTGGGCCTCCGTGAGGAGGGTGTCCTCCAGGTGGTGGTTGTGGTGGTCCTCTGCCAGGTGGGCCTCCAAAAGGTTTTCCCCTAAAAGGTCCTCCTCTAGGTAGTGGTCCCCAGAAGGTGGTCCTCCAAGTGGTGGTCCCCCAGAAGGTGTTCCACCAGAAGGTTCTCCTCCAGAAGGTGGTCCGCCAGAAGGTGGTCTTCAAGAAGGTGGTTCGCTAGGTGGTGGTCCGCCATAAGGTGGACCTCCACTAGGTAGGCATCTGCTCGGTGGCCCTATGAAAGGTGGGCCACCATAACCTCCAACAGTATTGATAGGTATCCCTCCAGGAATAGGAATATATGACCAATTAGGTTTCCCCCATGGTGTAAACATGCTTTCGTGGTAAGGCATATCAGGATATACCATTCATGTAGATGTAGGTTGAAATTTCACATTACTTATGGATGGTAGATTTCCCAGGTAAGTATATCCCCAAGAAGGTTGATTAACAATGGGTTGTACCTCTGAGGGTTTCCCCGTACTAGGAGGAGGAGTAACCGCTTTGGTTTTCATGGAAGGAACTACAACTACCAAATGTCCTACAGTAGGGGTTTTTCTTGTACTGGAAGTGACTCCACTAACTACTGAAGAAAATTGAGCTGGGGGTTTCCCCCTAGTGGTAGAATATACAAGAGAGCCAAAAGAATACCCAAGATTTGGAACTATATTAACAGGGTTGGAGGGTTTACCTCGATTAGGAACTATTGATCCTCGAGCCGGTGATGTCAAACTAGGAGTTACTTGAGATGATGATAGTGGACGGTATCCGGGAGGGGTTGATTCTGAAAGACAGGGTAAAAGAGAGGACATGCACTCCTGATGAGGAAGAGGCGAAGCAGTGATGTTCGCTAGGTGCTCCCGAAATTTACATAAACAATCCATAGTCGGTTGGAGCCTTCTATATTCTTCCTCATTCAATGGAGGATTAAAAAAGGATGGTCTGGTAGTCCCAAATTCGGAAATTGCTTGACCCATGGAAGTTCTCCTAAAAGGAGCATTAGGGCCATATTATGTCCCCTCGGGATCATCAGACGGGCAATAAACAACCCAATTTGAAGAACCAACATGACCTTCCATCAGAAAATGAAAGACAGTATCAACCATAGGAGGATGTTCGACCAAGGGATTATCATACATAGTGAATTCTTCCCCCACTTCCACACCTGGTGTAACACCCCGGTTTTGACCCCATTGCATTTAAATAAATGATGTAAATAATCATGGTGTGGAGCTAGGAAAAAGACCCACCATCGATTTAGTATTTATGTTTCGAAAATTAAGGTGTGGCCGATGGTATTTTTTTATGCTAGCTAAACATTAACAACTGAACATTATGTTAAATTTTCAATTTTAATTAAAACCCACAGCCAGCTATGTCAATGCAGCTAAATGGTATGGGGGCATGATTTTTCCTAAGGATGAGGGAGTGGGGGATTGGAAGAGTGGGGAAATTCGAATTGGGCAGAGCCCCACTTTGGGAAAAATGTTTTTTAATTTCTTGGGCAAGAAAACACCAAAAACGTCCATTTTTCCCTCATGCGGCAATGTTTTGCCTTCCCTCATGATTTGGATTGAAAAAAATGTTTTTGGAAAACCAATTCTGCATTCACGCAGAAAAAAGCAAGAAAAAACGATTCTGAGTTTGAACCTTTCACGAATTTCTCCTGTCTGTCGATCAGAATCCTTCACATTTCTGGTTTTTGTGTTATAATTTTTCCCCTGTTCAGCAATTTTGTTCTCTCTCACATTTTTCCCTGTCTGCTAGTTGTTTTCCTGAATCTGATTTTGTGTCTTTGATTTGAAATACTGGCAATGTTTTCATTTTGGCATTTTTGTAGCAACTGGTCTGGCACCGACAATGTTCAAAAATTTGTAAATTTATGTGTGTGTATGTAATCCATGCCATTTGCTACGTTTTGATAAATCCCAGGACTGAGATCCCTATGTGTGCATCCACGTTTGGAATTTGAATTGATTGAAGGAATGGAAATAGAGTCTAGATTGCTTGATAAACCTAGTGTGTGAAAGAACCTCACAAACCAATCTAGAAGGCTGGTTTTCTTATTTACATGCCCTAAAGAGCATTGGAAGGGAGGGCATGGCCTGAGGGACCGTGTAGAAGAGAAGGGAATGATTCCTTGTGTTTGGTGTGTAATTGTTTAGAAATCAGGCTAGATCCAGTGTGGGTGTTCATAGCTCAGGGGTTGAGCTCACTAGCTTAGTAGTCTATCTTTCCACCTCCTTGGCATCCTGATAAACCCAACTGGAAGGATGGCTTGGCTGGCAGCTTGATAAACCTATATTTTGGCTTGGATGTGTCTCATGTGAATTTGGCTAAGTGTAAACCACTTCTTGTGTAAGTCTGATAAACCCAACTATGTTGGCTTGACTGAATTTTAATTGTATCCTTGGCTATGGGTGAATTCTGCTAGTGTTCCTTATTCCTTGGGGAAGATCATGCCCATCTCGAGGGTGGCAGTGTTGCTGAGATGTTAAAGAGCACACTGGCCTATGGTTTGGTGGAACGTTGCAGCGACATAGCTGGTTGCGGGATGAGCTTCTTTCAAAGATAAGTATTCTTGTGTATTTAAGTTCTGCAACTCTATTTGCTTATGAATTATTATGAAATCATGATGAACATGTTGAATGCATGGATGTGTTGAATGTGTGATTTGCTTCTGCGGTATATTTCATGTAAATTGCATTATGTATCTATGTATTTATATGTTTTTTAGCTTCAATGCATTTTTTAAGTTATGTTCATGGGGGCTTAGTTTTCCCAGGTTGTTAAGTGTTAGCCGTTTCCTCTTCGCCGAGTAAGGGTTGGGGACGTGACACCTGGATTCCCTTCCACATGAGAATCAACTTCGACACCTTGGTCTATGGCTTCCATTGGGATTTCTCCTACAATAGGAGCACAATAGGAGGAAGGTCAAGTGGTAAGCCTTGAACTCTTTTGGATCGTCTCAAAGGAAACTTAGCTAGATTGTTGGTCACTAATAACCTAACCTAGGGTTTGAAACTAGAAACACACAAAAATCCTCTCCTACACAAGCTAAAGGTCACAAGTAAACTTAGGTGATAAGAGGGGCTTATAAAATCTAGTTCCTCACTAGGATTGTCAAGTCTTTGCAACTTGCAATATACCGTAGGGTCCAACAGTAAAGCGTGACAAGGAAGATTGGGACCGTACCCTTGCATGAATACCCAATTACCTAGACGGTACATGCGTAGTAGCTCCCCGAGTGCTGTTCTCGGTGTATTGTGTTGACAAGATGACCAAAAGGGTTTTATCATATGGTTTAGGGAATCCTAGAAGGGTCTCTTGATATACGCAAGTTACATGGGAGCTCAAATCCGTGTTAGTGTTGTCTAATGCACAACTGTTTAAAAGAGGCCTTCCAATATACAATCAAGTATGTGGAGTACCTTTCTATATACCTCAAGGGTACATGAAAGGACGTTCGATATACTGGCGGCACGTGGAAGAACCACATAGTTCCCGGGATGCATTGCAGGCAATACAATGACAACTCCTATGTTTTAATACACTGGAACACGTCTCTATCCTGTCACTCAAGTTACTAAAAAATTTTAACCTATAGCTACCGTTAATTTTATCTTGAACGATTAGGTGAATGCATGAAGTGTGGGAAGAAAAGTAAAGCCATTCGGCATGATACGTAAATTTTTCACTTTATCCTTCAAAGTATGCCCTACGTGACAGGAAGGAGAGAGTGATTTAATTGCATTTCAAAACAAACATTCCCAAATAGTCACACTAAACTTATCTTTCAAAAATGCAAACAAGCAACAAAACCTCTAAATTGATCTTGAAAGTAAGAACGAAGTGAGATCTCTTTTCCCAAAAAGAAAGACACTAAAACTAAATGGCACAATAAGCACTTTTTAACGTTCTTCAAAAAATGAAAAGATCTAACTTATAAATATGATATATTTTTTAACGAGAAAAGAACATATAAAGGAAAAAGAAGAACACAAATTCCTGAAAGTTTGTGAAGCTAATCAGGGATCCATTGATTCGTCTTTAAATATAACTATGATCAAATCTCAAACAAAAATTTCTTTGAATCAAGAGAAAAAAGCAGTCTTCCATAAACTGACGAAGAACAAAAAGAAAAAAGCAAAAAGCAAAGCTTCCTTTTCAGTTGATCATACAATAAAAAGATATCTAACTATACTACCTTCTAAGCATTCATTTTAAAAATCAAAACCAAGCATACAAGAAGCTAAAGAAATGGATGCAACCTAGGTCTTTGAACCAAAGAAAAATAAGCCTTTACCACTTTCAGACTTTGAATTTAACGGTCCAGATCTTGAAAGTAAAGCCCAAAAAACACACTGAACAGAAAGCAAACCTAACTAAGATTTCAAATCACAAGGGTGTCAAAACCCTACATGGAGCTGCTTGCAAAAGGTTGTTGATAGAGCGTTACCTCATGGGAACTGCCTTTCATTCACTATGATAGAGAAGTGGCACCACTTAATGTCTATTGAGAAAGCACGGTGGCACCGCCTATTGTCCTTACTGAATGCGCAGTGACTCCTGTAGATGTCAAAAAAAAAGAGTGGAAAATAAAAGAAAGTTAAGTGTTGAAATGCTGGCATCAAATAATGAAAATAATAGGAATATTAAGTACAAAAAGCAGATGTGTTTCAGATCTGAATAGATTTGGTTAAACTGAACCAAAATCTCACTAGAAAATCTAGTAGATCTGATCATTAAAAGGTTGGAGTTTCGAATACATACAAGAGTTTGAAAACCAAGGAAGATCAGATGTGTTGGATGCTATCCCTAGTATGGTCTCCAATATTTGTTGCTAGAAATTCTCACCTCTTGCTAACAAGAGTTGTTTATCTAGGTCTGAATGGTTCAAATCTAGAACAAATAAGTGATAACAAGGATGGAAGACTTCCCCTAGAGCTAGTAGATATCTGGAATGAGTTCTTTGGATGTTCTGTAATGCGATGTAGTTGTCTCCTATGGTGATGAATCTCCACGGATGTACCTGCACAAACACATCAAACAAACAAGCAAGATCAAAGGTACCAAAAAATGGTCTACAGTTCTATATTAGTGACTAAGTAATCCAATAATAAAATGAATGATTGCAACATAATACATTTTATGGGAAAGGAACCATCTTTGCATTAAAATGAATAAGAGAGATTACAACGATTGCCTTAGTGTCATGATTCTCCTTCACATGCCATGTCTTGTCCCCAAAATATCTAACTTTCTCCTTCTATGCTCACCCTAGATTTGGTCAGAACCTTAGTGCAACAACATAACTTTTCTCTCTCTCAACCATGGGGGATGAGCCAGGTTTTATAGGCATTGGAAGGATAGGGATGGTTGAGAAAATGGTGGATGAGGTGGAAGGGAGATCCTACTAGGGGGGATCTCGAGTCCAGGTGGTCCACAAGAGTAGGGATGAGGGTGCCATGAAGTAGTCCTTCAAGAAGCTTTGTGAATCTTCTCTTTTTAACTTGAGCACCACTTTTCCTCTATGTAGACAGAGCATTACCAAGGTGGAACCTGTTTTTGACCAAGGGGTAAAGGCGATTGCACCGCTTATTGTCAAGAGACAATGGGCGTTACTAAAGAGGGAAACACTTTTTTCATTAAAGGAAAAGGCTGTGTTGGACTCAAATATGAAAAATAAGAGTCTGGGCCAATGTCCAAATTCACAGTTTGGGAATTGAGGGCAATTTTTGATGTCTTAGGCCTCAACACACGATGGTGACGATATTTATGTATAACATTTGACCAAATCAAGTTGAATGTAACAAACTAACTGAAAGTGGTTAGAAAATTATGGATTTCCATTAATGAGTAGTTGTTTGTATTCCATATATAAATAAGATGTAATGGCTATGCAAATAGAAGGATGTAATGAAGTGTGATTTGCAGTATAGTAAATCATTGTTGTAAACACTAGTTGAGAGTGTTGATTAATAAATGAGTAGTATGGTCACTAGTTTGCTACTTTTCCCTTGGTAGATGGGTTTCTAGGGTAATTTCTATGTATTGTGTGGACGTGTTGTGTTCCATTGATTTACATATAATTTTGTTTAAATATATGAATCATATGCATAACCAATGCAAATAGGTATTATAACTCAACAAACGTGTACTTAATAATTTTTTCATCCTTTATTCCTTCCATTAACCTTCAATCTCTTATACCAACATATTTAGGTAGATTACTGAATTTGAGACATGTCTTACCATTTTTTATTACAAAGGTCTTACACTTTTTAACCTTTCAATTTTTTGTAGAAATATTCCCCCACAAGATAAAGGTCCCATCAATCAAATACATGTGTATCTCTCTTTAAATTCCAAATGAAAAAAAACCATTAAAGACTTTAAATCCATCACCTTGTGTGTGTGTCTTTAACACTTTCCTTGTCAATTGGGAAGCTTATATTCATACAACATTGCTTTTGAAAAGATTCATCGAAAATTGATTTTTCCTAGTACATATATTTAATCATTATGGATAAATATACCCCCTAAACGAATGACATGGACATACTTTACCAATTATCTATGTTAATACCACACACCATTCCTTTGCTTCTATATCTATTAAACTAACATAAATGACATTTGATTGTTTCCAAAAGAGGGTTACTAGGATACTATTGCATTGATTTTGTTCTAGCCTCTACATAATAATTTTCCCTAATCACATAATAATAACATTCAAAACATCTTGATCGACTGAATGTATCACTCCTAGTATCACCCTTGGTTCAACAAGAACTATATAGTTAACCACCTGTCAATATAGATTGAACCTCATAAATATTTTGTTGTGAATTTGAAAATGATGTGTCCAAATATTTTTTTTTTGTCTTATATGGGTATGTAAAGATGCTTTCCATTCAATTGAAATATATAAACATGATGTTGATTGGTACTCTGTGTTGTTTTGATAAAACCATTTATAAATCAACACCTGGTGTTATGATTTCTTTACTACTTTCACTTATATTTAGACCTAACCATGGTTTCCTCATTAAGTTAAACAACATTATATATTCTCATTTTATGATTTAAAACAGTTTCATCTAAATCAACAAAATGCCTATGATTTTTAGGAAAGAAAAAATCTCTATTCATGTTTCTTTTTCATTTCTCTTGTTTCTTCTTCTTTTGAATAAGGGTTACAAAATTACTAAAACCAATGTTATTATGGGAAAAAAATTCTAATGACTTGTGTAGGACACCAACATACTCGGATTATAGAAACTTGACATAATGGATCTCTATATAGGAAGATCAGACTAATATAGATATGTTTTCACTTCTATAAAGGCAAGAAAACAAGAAAACATGAAAGATAAAGAGATAAAAGAAGAGGAAGAGCCTTTTTTTTAAGTTAGATCCTCATTTCTCTTGGTTTTCTCCTTCAACCTGTTCCACTGTAGAAAACTTAAAACAAAGAATGAACATGTAAGTAATTACCACTAGCAATATTATTAAAAATGATAAGAAAATTTCCAATAATCAAATATTTAACACATTACAACTGTATGTGGGGGAGGGAAAGAAAGAAAATTTCTATTGAATATAACAAAGTAATACGATAAGTTACTTACTATTTTTTCGCACCTTTCAAAGCCATCGACCAAGTTCCTATGCTCATGAATCACCTATAATCCTACTTCCGAATACTTCAATTCCTAGAATGTGAATATGGTAGAAGTCATATAGGGATGATGACCTCAACAATTATGGAAATGGTGCTCAGGGATAGGGGTCACTAAGGGGCAGGGAACGAGTGGATTCATAATGGTGGTGAGATTCCTTCAGTGTAACAATGAGATGGTTGTTCCCCTCACTTGGTCCATCAAATCCCTTTTTAATGAGTGTTTGGCATATTTAGAATAGTTACAAAGTGGTTTTGTGAGTTATAATTGAGGCCAACCACTTTGAATCAACTTCATTTTTAAAAAATTTCCTAAATTTTATAATTTTTATGCACTTTTCATGGCCCATGCACCCTACTCAAGGGGAAGGTGCATGACATGCTCCTTTTAGTAAGGCAAGGAGAGTGGAGTCCAATTTGGGCTACAAACTTAATGATTTTAGAGGGAAATAAGTTGTATTCTCTTCATAGGGGTTTATACCATCAAATGCGTCAAATTAGGGGCTCTTCCATGATGATAGGATCATGTTTGTGATCATTTATGGACACTTAGGTGACATATTGGGATATTGTCATCACAAATGATAAAGTACAATTTGTGTTATATTAGATTCCCTATAATTTCTGAGGTTAGAAGGTGATTTGATGGTTGAAATACATTGTAATTCCAATAGAGGGGATTCAAGTGATATCAAGGCTGAAGTTCTCAAACATAGGTCAAAATACATACCTATAAAAAAAAATGTGTTAGAAATTGCTCTTCCCTAAAGTGGGCATACCCATTCTCAATTGTGATAGAACTTAGCTACCAAATCAAGTACAAGTCTACAAATCCATGACGTAGATAGAAGATGTAAAATCATGGCCATGAAAAGAGTACACAATAGATCCATGTAGCATATATAATATGGGATCATGGCCATGGAAATGATACAAAATGGATCCATGTCAATCAATATATCATAGCTACAAATAGATACACAGTGGATCTATGTCTTAGTGTATATCAGCAGAACAAATATAACTAAAATGAAAATAACTAGCTCTCCAAGTGGTACAAATGTGAAATATTGTATGGTATAGTTTTGTATAACTTAAGCAATAATAAAAGGTGAGAGTGCTACCCTTGGGCCAAATTCTTCCATCCAATTCAACAAAAGGTATGAAACCTAGCCACGTGAATAGATGCTATGAAGTCAAACATGGAGGAGACCATTTGATTACAGGTCATTATTATATATATTGTTAACAACTATGATATGACCCACCAATAATCATAATGGGTGCCAAGGTACCTAGTACATTCTAGAAAGTGTGAATAGATGTATGTGATTCAAACACTTGTAGAATACATCAAGTGGGAGACATTGTTGTATTCCCACTACCTAATAGTGAGGGAATTTACCACTAACTGTTGATGTTTCTCTATGGTTCCAAATTCAAGAATTGTTTTTGGAGATTGTTATACCAGGTTGGACATGTATATATTGGCCCCTTTAGAGCCCTGATTATTCATGTGAATTGACTATTTGTAATGAAGCTCAAATGTTTAACCTTATCTAGTCATGTGGATTGACTATGAGTGTTAGAAGGCTAGTGGTCACATTGCATACTCTATATGGGAGTGCTCATGATAGAGTGATCTATTCTAATAGAGTGAGTTGACTTATCTTTGTTATAGGGGATATTATCCCCTTGCATATTAGACGAAGTTTAATATAATGTTGTATTTGCCATTGGTTCTAAGAAGTGTTTGGTACTTCTTAGAGTATGGTCAAATCAACATTAGATATCTATGGAAGAATTTGATCGACATGTGAGGAGATGGAAATAAATGAGGAGAAATTTCTATGATGAAGAAATAACCAGTAATTCAAGGCAATCCATTGAAGAAGTCCTAGACAAAGTTGAAGGAAATAAGGAGCACAACTACCTAGTAACTTGGTCGTAGAAGACAAAGGTACAAGTCATCCTCAAGAGTGGAAATCAAGTCAACTGAAGAATGTAAATAGAAGTGTTATTACACCTCATTTGACACATAAAAAACTCACATGTTATTCTCTCTCCAAATGCGCACTTCTAAGGAAGGCCTAACAAAGACAAGACGATTAATTTTGGGGTTTCTCTTCTTCTCTTATTTATCTTGAAAGGTCATCTACCCTTTCTAGGGTTTCTTGTGAAGGATGGAAAACCTCTCTTGTGTTAGGGTTAATATTCATGATTGGAATTGTACTTTAATTGTATGGATTTTTTATGAGAAAAGTTTGTTGGGCTTTCTCCTCTTTGGGTTTCCAAGGGTAAAAATATTTGTGTCTCTTGTGCATCGTTATCTTTCAATGATCCTTGTTTTATTTCCATTGCAAGTTAATATTGATTATACAATAAAATTGTGGGATGAAATACATGATTGAAGAATTATTGTGAAATAATTGTCAAGGATTGAAAACTGGATTAAAACTCAACATGGTATCAGAGCAGTTTCGAGTAGATTCCATTTCTAGAGACTATTTACGCCCTAATATAGAAACTAGGGCTTCCAGTTTTGGACACTTCTCTCTCTATATTGGACTTGAAAAGAGAATTATGGAAATCTCCCTAGGAGGGCACAGTTATATGTGGAAGCATATATCAGTTTTGACCTATTTTCTGCTAGAATAAAAAACTAGGGCTTCTAGTTTTTAACCTTTCTTATCACACAATAGATTTGATCTTAGGATATTGGAGCTCTCCCTACGAGCGAGAATCTATTTATGGAGTATTATTTTAACTTTGAAAAGTTTCAAAATTGACCTAAATTTTGAGTCTAGGGTTAGGATTGATCATTTTTTTTTTTCATATTTTGTCAAGATGGTGCAGAAGAAAGGAAATCAACTATCAGTTCAAAAGAAGGATATTAGAAAAGTCAAGTGTTTCAGTTTTCATACATTTGATCACTATTCCTTCCAATTCCATTATAATAAAAGAAAGGAAAGTCAACATACATCAACAACATTTGTTGGTCCACCTCACAATTTCCTCAAAAGAAAAAACTTGATGACAATAATTGTCATATCTCATCTATAACAAGTACTATTACAAACAATAGTGATACTTGGTTGATAGAAAATGGATCCTCTAGGCACATGACAGGTTACAAAGAATCCCTCACAGAATTGACAAAAAAGAACTCATCACTACAAGTAGAACTTGGAGACAATTCCAAGTATGCATTAAAAGGAGTTGGAATATCATTAGTCCAACTAGAATATGGAGATTCTCTCCATATGAAAGATGTATTACTTGTACCAGGACTGAAGAAGAACTTACTATCAATCTCAACTTTGGAATACAAAGGATATAGGGCCGTATTCATGGATGTTTAAGTTCTTGTATGACCAAAAGGTTCAGCCATTGACTAAACATGAGTGGTTGGATTTCGAGAGGGAGGGCTATACAAAGTAACATAACGTCCATTTCAAGCATTGGTACATGATAGTATTATTTTATGTGAGCTATGGATTCAAATATTTGCACACCTACATTATAGATCATTTCCAACATTGATAAAGATTATTATAGGTCTTCCATAACTTTAGATGGAACATGATGGTGTATGTAGAGGATGTGCACTTGGAAATAATTCCAAGGATTTGTTTCCAAATAGTGATAGCATATCCAAGGAGAAATTAGATCTGGTTCACTCAGATGTTTGTGGGCCAATGTCACTATCTTCCTTGGGTGGATTCCTATATTATTTAACATTCATTGATGACATTTATTAAAAAACATGGATCTGTTTCATGAATATCAATGATGAAGTCTTAAATAGATTCCAAGATTTCGGGGTTTAGGTCAAGAACATGACAGGTAAGAAGATAAAATTTTTGAGATCAGACAATGAGGAGAATTCACCTCCAATGAATTTAATGATTTATATAAGGAAGCAGGGATCAAAAGGGAGATAAAAATTCCCTACAACCCTCAACAAAATGAGGTTGCACAAAGAAATAATAGGTCCATCGTACAAGTTGTCACCATTGATTCATGATGAATATCTACCTATGTTCTTATGGGAAGAAGCTACTATCACAACAATATATGTTCAAAACATAAGTCCTCATTGAATATTGGAGGATGAGACTCCAAAAGAAGCATTCTCAGGAATGAAGACATAAGTCAGTCACTTGAGAATATTTGGTTGTCCGATTTATATACATGTGCCAAAGGAAAAGAGGAAAAAGATAAAACCTTTTGGAAACAAGGGTATATTTGTGGGATAAGACATTGAAGGATTACATAATTTACATCTCAGAACAATGACATATTGAGGTTAGTCAATATGTTACCTTTGATGAGGAGGTTTCCTTCAGAATTTCTAGAGACTCTCACATGGATATTGATGAGGAGGAGAAATAATATCCAAGAATTGAGGGTACACAACCCTCTAGTCCATACTATCAAGAGGATATTGTAGTACCAAAAGATATAGTTGAAGCACTTAGATATGTTTCCATGACCAAAATAGGCCATCATGGATTTGTTATATCTTGAAATATGCAGAGAGGTATGCATCTCCCAATGGTACTTTATAGGAAAGAAAAATACCTCACAGGTTCTCAAGTTACGTGGAATTGATGAGCCACATCAGTGATTATGAGCCTTCCCATTATGAGGAGGAAGAAGAACATTAGGTTTGATAGGATTCCATGATGGAGGAGTATTAATCCATCATAAAGAATGATGTGTGGGAGATTTTTATGATACCTTAATGGAAGCCAGTGGTAACTTCCAAGTGGAGCTACAAGATCAAACATGCAGCAAATTGTAGCATCGAGAAATTCAAAGTGAGGTTTGTGGTGAGAGGATTCTACCATAAATAGGGAGTGGATTAAGAGGAGACATTTTCTCCTGTCACTAGGTACACCTCCATTAGATCTATTATTTCTCTTGCTTCAATGATGGGATGGAAATTACATCATATGGATGTAAAGACAACATTCCTCAATGGTGTGATTGAGGAAGAGGTGTACATAGAGAAACCTCAAGGCTTTGTGATACATGAGAATGAGTCTCATGTGTGCATATTAAAGAAGGAATTATACAGACTCAAGCAGGCCCCCAAATCTTGGTATCCCTAGATTGACATTTACTTGATGAGCTTGGGATTCACCAAGAGTGATGCATATTCCAAGATTTACTATAATATTGTTTATGGTGATACAATGGTATTGTTGTATGTTGATTATTTGTTCCTTATAGGCACAGAGTGTCTCATAGTCAAGTACAAAAAGAAGTTGACCTTTGAGTTCAAGATGAAGGGAATTAGCCTAATGCATTACTTCTTGAGATTAGAAGTGTGCCAGAGACCAAATGAGATATTCCTCAATAGAGAGACTACATAGTTGAGATCCTAATATATTTGGGATGATGGACTACAAGTCCATGGCTATACCTATGGAGGAAAATTTGGTGGATCTCATGGTAAGAAAATTTGGATAAGATGAGTGTTTTTGCTTCAAATTCAGATTTGGTGATGTACAGGAAGTTGATCAAACCCTCAATGATATATTTTCCTTGAATACCTTGAGTCAGTTTAGGTTTGATTCAATACTCTTCCATTGGGTTGTGGAAAATCATGTACTGAATTACCTACGTGGTATAGTTTGATATGGATTGAAATATGTCTTAGGTGAAGAAGTGAAGCTACAAAGTTATGCATATTCTAACTGACTGGGAGTGCAGTAGACAAAAAGAGTTCCTCAAGATGTTTCTTCAAATTGAGATCAACCATGATATATTGGTTTAGCATGTATCACACTTATGTCACACTCAGTACAACTAAAATAAAGTATTATTTATATAGTGTTGGAAGTCGTGAAGCAATGTGGCTTTGAAATCTTTTTGCAGGGTTATTTTATTAGGAGTTAGAGACAACCATGATACATTGTGACAATCAAATTTGTGTCAAGATTTTGAAAAATCCAGTGTTCCATGAAAGGTCAAAGCATATTGAGATCAAATACCACTTTATCTGATACATGGTGTAGAAGGGAGAAGTGGCACTCTAACATATATATCGATGAATGAGAAAATAGTTAACATTCTTACCAAGCCTCTATCCAAGGAAAATCTTATATACTTCGGTGATAAGCTTGGTGTGATAATGGAGAATGCCACTATGAGTGAGAAGGAGTATTGATGAATGTGCAACACCATGATGGTTGTACAAATCAGTGGCAGACATTCACATGAGGTGAATGGACCAATTTTTTTTATTATCCTACAAATGAGTGGAAGAAGTTAACATGAGGTTAATGGACCATACATTGTGATGATACTACATATGAGTAGCAAATGTTCACAAGAGGTGAATGGCCATTGCATAATATTTATCAATAAATTTATATGCTTTGGATAGGAATGAAAGACTCAAGATGCTATACATATCCAAGATGTATTACTGAAATTATCACCAAGTATGATTCTTGGAGTGATGTAGGATGATTCCATTGGACATTCTCACCGAGTGTGATGTTTGGTATGAATTAGAATGTCTCCCTTCTTGAGAGAGAGTGTTGATGTTTCTCCATGGTTCGAGCATCGGACAAACATTCTAGAGCTCATTCTCCCAGGTTTTCCATGTGTATATTTACCAATTGTTGGTATATAATGGTCACTTCATAGTCCTAATCAGTCATGTGAATTTACTATGTGCATTGAGTATTAGATGCTTAGCATTCTCTAGTCATGTGGACTAACTATGAGTGATGGAAGACTAGTGGTTACATTGCATACTCTATGTGGGAGTGATTGTAATGGAGTGATATATTCTAATAGAGTGATTTGAATGATCTATGTTATATGGGATATTATCCCCTTGTGTATTATACAAATTCTAACCTAATGTTGTATTTGACATTGGATCTACAAAGCGTCTAGGACTTCTTAGAGTATGGTCAAATAAACATTAGAAATCTATGGAATAATTTGATTGGAATGTGAGGAGATGGACATCAATGAGGATGAATTTTATATGATGAATAAATAAATAAGAAGTCAAGAGAATCCATTGAATAAGTCCAAGAGAAATTTTAAGGAAAGAAAGAACACAAGTACCCCAGTAAAAGGGGTAAATTGGCCCTAGAAGACAAAACTGCAAGTTGGCCTCAAGAGTGGAAATCAAGTCAACTGAAGAATATAAATAGAAGTGTTCTCACAATTCATTTTACACACAAAAACATCACATATTATTCTATATCCGAGTGTGCACCTCCAAGGAAGTCCTAGCAAAGGCAAGAAGCATAATTTTTGGGTTTCTCTTATTCTCTTATTTCTCTTGGAAGATTATCTACCCTTACTAGGGTTTCTTGTGGAGGGAAAAACTCACTTATGTTAGGGTTCAAATTCATGATTAGCATTGTACTTGAATTGGATTGATTTATTCTGAGAAAATTTTGTTGGTTTTTCTCCCGTTTGGGTTTCCTAGTGTAAAATATTTGTGTCTCTTGTGCATAGTTATATTTAAGTGATCCTTGTTTTATTTCTGGAGAAAGTGAATATTGATTATGCAATAAAATTATGGGATGAAATAATTTTTTGAATAATTAATGTGAAATAATTATCAAGGATTGAAACTTGGATTAAAATTCAACCCTAATGGATACAAGACCCAAGGTAATATGAAGACTCTAGATGACATTCCTAGAGCAGGATGTGTTAAGGTTGATGGGAAGAGATCCATTGGAAGGTAGGCATTAGGGAATCCTCCATTATCCAACACAAGGAAATGTAAGGAAATTATTTGACTTGGAAAAGGACTTAGACAACGTTTTGTAGGACATGCCACCAATTATGTCTCTCACATGCACTAAATGTGAATAGAGAACAAGAAACAACCAATAATGAAATTTATTGAAAAAGGAAAGGATTTATAGTGATGATGAAAATGAAACCCAAGGTACAATTTGAATCCCAAAATGTGAATACATGTATTGACATTGAACATTCAAGAACCATTCATTCAATGATAAATGATGAATGTCATCGATTGAGCACAAGGAAACCTACCGATGATGAAAATAGACCAAGGGTGCTACTACTCTAGGTCAAGATCTCATATCGATGAGTCATCATTAATGAGACATAACATGTGAATGAAAATTCAATGGGGACCTTCCACACTAGAATGAGTACAAGAATAGTTTAAAATCGGTAGTCATACAAGTAAGGGGATTCTCAATGATTAATATAGAAATGTGTGGGTCCATGTGTTCAATGTATTTAAGTAGTTTAGAGATTTGTTTGAAACAAGAACTGGTAGGCCAATCAAGTATTTGAGAACAGATAATGGACGCAATTTTACATCTTATGAATTTGAAAATTATTGTAAGGAAGTTGTGATCAAAAGACATAAACCCACAATTTACTGTGGAAAAGAAGTCACCATAATTCTTAATAGACTTGTTGGCCATATTTTCAATCTATGGCCAACTATGGAGAACTAACCCACACAAAGCGCTTAACACAAACCATAGTGTGTTTGGTGTAGCTAATTCTCGTAGGTTATGGTCCTACTACCATTTAAGTTTTGATCTCTTAAAGAGAGTCTTACTGTTTAAGTTTCAAAAAGTCTTATCAAGAACTACTTAACAGATGAAGAGTTAAATAAATTTTAATTCTAAACAAACTATTTAACACCTGCTAAATTAAAAATAGATATTTATCTACTGGTTATACTAATCTATCTCATCCAAGAGAAATTTTAACTAATTACTAACACCTGTTGTAATGTAAGTTATGATGTCGAAGATATAATACATTCTAAGAAAAATCTCATTTAATATATCATGATCCCAATAAGAGTAAATTACATTAATCTGTAATAAGAAATAATAGTAAATTATTATTTCTTAGAATATATGTAATGTCACAGAACAACAAGTTCTAATCTGTTCAATATCTAAAAGATTATAATAATAAATTTTACTGATCAAAATTGTTAAATTTTTATCATTCAAGCTAGCATGATCTTAGGATCTTTAACTGAGAGAATAAAAAGCACAACAATCAAACACAAGAGACAATAGACACAAATATTTTCCTCAGGGAAACCATAAAGGAGAAAACCCCGCAACTTCCTCAGAGATAGAATCATCACCAAAAGAAAAACCCCAAAACAGTAAGATGATCTCCCGACAGCAGTAGTCTCTCTCTCTCTTGTCCCAACAACTTCTTCTCTCTCAGTTATGCACTACAACTGAGTGTGAGTGAATGTGTGATAAATAGAGAGACTCACTCTCTATTTATACTAATTCCCAATTTGACAATAACTCACTAGGGATGACTTCTCTAGGAGAGTCTAATAACCCTAGGGCCCCATAACTGCAGGGAATTTAAACCTTGATCAATAGGAAGGGTTACGATCTATGACTTTACATGACATGTTTACATTATTGAATCTCCCGATAGGAACATTGGGGCATGACATGACTCAATTACATTACATATACTTCCCAGAATATACATCAGGGTACAATACATAAAATATACAAGTGAATACATTCTGAAGTTACAAATTCATCAACACTCCCTCTTAACTAGGAAGGTATTCTCTCGACACAATTTATTAGCACAAGTCTTCTTCTTTGTATCCACTGGATCATCATCGAGTTCTCATCATCTTCATCTTCAAGTCATCTTCATTACTGGATCTGGATCATCACTGCTGGATCATCATCACTGGATCTGGATCATCATTGGGTCATCATCACTAGTGCTATCTCTCGATTCTTCTCGTCATAGGAATTTCTATAGAGCCAGCCCTTTTTC
This sequence comes from Pseudotsuga menziesii, assembly GCA_001517045.1. NCBI lineage: Eukaryota > Viridiplantae > Streptophyta > Pinopsida > Pinales > Pinaceae > Pseudotsuga > Pseudotsuga menziesii. The sequence goes on along the minus strand of LPNX011001258.1, from coordinate 194,967 downwards.
ATGCTAGTTGTAGGCCTAGCCTCCATGTAGGTATTCTTTAGAACTTATATCTGACCCTAAGTCAGAATGGCCCACCCATCACTTACATATGACCATGAGAGGAATACATCCAACAACCATGTCAGAAAGGCATGCCCAACACTCACATCTGACCATGGGAGGAACAGATCCAAGAACCATGTCAGAAAGGCCCAGCACTCACATCCAATCATGGGAGGAACACATCCAAGAACCATATCGAAAAGGCTCAACACTCACATTCGATGATGGGAGGAACACATCTAAGATCCATATCAGAAAGGATCAACACTTATATCTAACCATGGGAGGAACACATCCAAGAACCATGTCAGGAGGGCTCAACACTTATATATGACCATGGGAGGAACACATCCAAGAACCATGTCAAAAGGGCTCAACACTTATATCCATCCATGTGGGGAACACATCCCACATCCATGCTAGAAGGGCTCAACACTTATATCTGATCATGTGGGAACACATCCCACAATATCCTCAGAATGGATTTGCACTTACATCTGATCATGTGGGAACACATCCCATAGTCACATTAGAATGGCTCTGCACTTACATATGATCATGTGGGAACACATCCCATAGTCACGCCATAATGGATATGCACTTACATCTGATCGTGTGGGAACACATCCCACAATCACATCAGAATGTCCCGCAGCTCCAGGATGAGTATTCCTGGTAACTGACCAGGTGCCTCCATTCTCCCAGAGAATGGCCTTCAGTGCTTATATCTGATCATGTGGGAACACATCCCACAGTCACCTCAGAATGGCTCAGTGCTTACATCTGACCATGGAAGGAACCAATCTTCTCACCATGTCATAATGGCTCACGGACTCATCACTTCCCCTTGGAGGGAACCTCGATCTAGAGAACACCAAGCTTCTCCCTGAAGTACTCAAACTTTACTCTGGCCAATGTCTTAGTCAACACATCAGCTATCCATTTTTCCATCACAACATACTGGAGCTTCATTGCTCCTATCTGCATAATATCCCTGATATAGTGATCTTTGATATTGATATGCTTCAACTTGTCATGGAACACCAGGTTCTCATAAAACTTCATACAACTATGGTTGTCACAATATATATATAAGTAGCATCCAACTGGAGATCAAATAAATCAGATAGTAGCTTCCTCAGCCATACTACCTCACAACTAGCTGAACAAGCTGCGACATACTCTGCTTCAGCTATACTCAATGCCATGTAAGACTTTTTCTTGCTAAACCAAGAGATCATGCCTAATCCCATACTGAAGCAACACCCTGAAGTTCTCTTTCTATCAATGGCACTGCCTTCCCAATCTGAATCAACATAAACTTCCAGGTTAATCTTCTGATCAGCCTTATACTTGAGCCCATAATCAACTATACCCTTTAGTTACCTCAGAATATGCTTTGTAGCAATCAAGTGAACACGTCTCGGATCTGTCAGGAACTGGCTCAAGGTGTTCCTGGAAAAGTAAATATTTGGTCTCGTATTCATCAGGTACACCAAGAACCCAATCATTTGACGATACATCGTAGCATCAACCGTCTCTAATGAAGCATCACTTAGAAGATTCAAATTAGATGCCATGGGTGTGGTCATGGCCTTGTAGTCCATCATCCCGAACCTCTTCAGGATCTCTACTGCGTACTTCCCTTGTCTGAGGGAGATTCCATATACATTCTTCCACACTTCCATGCCTAGAAAATAGTGCATCATACCCAAGTCCTTCATTTCGAACTCGGAAGCAAGCTTCCTCTTTGTATGAGCAGACAATCCATCCATACATGTTACAAATAGATCATCTACATACAACATGAGTATCACTGGGTTCCCATCTTCAACCTTGTAGTAAAGGTTGGAATCTGCCTTACTTTTGGTAAAGCCCAAACTGGATAGGAAGCTATCAATTCTGATGTACCATGTCATGGGTTTCTATTCCAAACCATACAGGTATTTCCTCAATTTACACTCATGAGTCTCCCTGTCATGTTTCTTAAAACTGAGTGGCTGCTCCACATACACTTCCACTTCCACTACACCATTCAAGAAAATAGTCTTGACATCCATCGAGTCTATCTTCCATTTCATCACTGCAGCCAGAGCAAGTACTGATCTGATGGAAGTGTATCTAGTTACAGGTGCAAAAGTTTCTTCATAATCTATTCCTTCTTTTTGGGAGAAGCCACGAGCCACAAATCTTTCTTTATATTTTTCTATGATGTAGTCTACAGCATGCTTGATCTTGTAGATCCATTTGGAAGTTACAATAGACTTCCCCTTTGGTCTAGGGACAACATCCCAGACATCATTCTCTCCTTTCTGTCACTTCTTCATAGTTATAAGGTTCTTTATTGATGAAGTCACATAATAAGGCTACATAACCAGAGCAGGACCTGGTTCTTTTCCTTTCTCTGTGATTTTGTTTTGGAGCCCCATATCTTTCTACACCTTGGATAGCTTCTCGTACCCAAGCAATTTTCCTCTTGTGAGGATTCTTATCCTGAGGTGGATCTACAGGTTCTTGAGGTTCTTCTATTTCTCGATCTTCTTCTTGAATTTCTTCGTTCATGGTTGTGTCATGAATTCTAGGTACTTCTGTTTCTTCAGGTTCTTCAGTAGGTCTCTTTCTGGATTTTTTGTAAGCTGAGTCTTCATCAAATGTTACGTCCCTGCTGATGTCAATCTTCTTGAATCCTGGGAAATATATTCTGTAAGCCTTCGATCTTTCAGAGTATTCCACAAATATACCCTTCCTACTTGAAGGATCTAACTTTGTCCTCTTTTCTTTCAGAATGTGTATGTATATTGGACAGCCGAATATTTTGAGATGGCTGACTTCTGGTTTCTTACCGGAAAATACTTCTTCAGGTGTCTTGTTCTCGAGTACTTTGTGTGGAGTACGGTTCTATACATACACCGCTGTTCTGGAAGCTTCTACCCATAGATGCATGGGAATATCTTGATCATGAAGCATGGCCCTTGTAGCTTCTATGATCGTTATATTCTTCCTTTCTACAACCCCATTATGTTGTGGATTATATGGAGTAGTTAACTCCCTCTTAATTCCTGAATCTTTGCATAATGCTTTGAATTCATTTGATGTGAATTCTCCACCATTATCTGATCGAAAGGTTTTGATCTTCTTTTCTGTATGGTTCTCGATCAAGGCTTTGAATTCCTTGAACTTACTGAATACTTCATCTTTGTTCTTCAAGAAGTATATCCATGTCTTCCTAGAAAAATTTTCAATAAAATAGAAATAGTATACATACCAGCTTAATGAACTGGATGACATTGGACCGCATACATCGGAGTGGATGATTTCCAAGATTCCTTTTGCCTTGCTCTCGCTACTTATAAATGTCTTCTTTGTGTTCTTCCCTTTCGCACATCCTTTGCAGACACCATCATGTTTTTCTTGAATTTTTGGAAGACCTTCAACAAATTTTCTTGCAAGTGGTAGTGCTCTGTAATGCACATGTGCAAGCCTTCTATGCCAAAGTTTATTTGGTTCTACTGAGTCATGAACCAAAGCTTGTTCTAGTTGGCCCTTCAATTTGTATAGACCTCCCTCTTGTTCCCCAATCACTACTGCATCATCAATAGTCCCTCCCTTTGGCCACATGAGAACTTGGCCATCTATAAATGAAACCCTCATGCCTTTTGCATCCAATGAAGATATGGAGAGGAGGTTCTTCTTAAGTCCTAGTGAAAACAAGACATCCTTCATCGTCATAGAATTTCCAGAGTCTAGCTTATAGGAGGATTCCCCACTACCTTTTATTGGATACTGGTAGTCATCTCCAAGTTTCACCTTGTGGGGTGATTCATGTTCTGATAGTTTCAAAAAGGATTCATTGAATCCCATCATATGTTTGGAAGCCCCACTGCCTATAAGCCAATCATTGCTTCCATGTGTGATGTTTCCCATGATAGCGAGAACCAAGAAATATTCTTCATCACTTGAAGAATCATCACTTTCTTGCTTGATTCTCTTTGTGGAAGGTTCATCATCTTCTACAACATGAGCATGATGTCTTCTCTTGTTTCCCTTCTTCTTGTGAGAGATATTTTTGTTTCTAGGACAATCTTTGGCAAAGTGTCCTCTATCATCACATGTATAGCATCTGAATTTAGATAAATCTCTTCGAGTATTATCTTTTGGGTGGAAGTGCTTACCTTTGGGGGGATGAGAGTTTCTTTTGCTTTTCTTGGAGTGTACTATAAGAGCTTGATATTCACTTCCCATATTTTCTTCTCGATCTACTATCTGAGCTTCTTCTTGTGAGAATTCTTCCCACGGTCTACTGAAATTGAATAGCTTCTTTCTGGCACAGATCCCTAAAGGAGTCCCATGATCTAGGGAGACCATTCAAGGTGGTCATCATAATTTCTGCATTATCTACTTCTTCATCTACTGCTTCAAGTTGTTCCTTGATCTGAGAGACCCTTGTAAATTAATACTGGATGGTTTTTGCATTCTAGATATTTACATTCTTCAATTGGTTTCTCGGAGTCATCTTCTGATTTATGTTCTTCCCTTCAAACAGTTTGGCCAGGGCATCAAACATAGCTCTAGGTGTCTTTAGGGAGGACATTTGTGGTATGAGGTCATCCTTTATTGAATCAGCAAGAATCCTTTTAGCCATGAACAATTTATTCTTGTTTAAGGCCTTAGCCTCATCTCCCTCTAGAACTGGAACCTCTTCATTGATGTAAGAGTCCAACTCATTTTCTTCCAAGACCAGGGAGATCCTATACTTCCATGCTTGGAAGTTATCATCCCCCTCAATCTTTTCATCAATATTGGTATGATGAGACATCTTAACAGAGAACCTCAAATGGAAATACAAAATATTTAGATCTTACCAAGTCAAGATGTTAGAACTGGATCTTGAGCTGAATTTCTGTAGAGCTGGTTCAGGAGCAGATTAGGGTTTGAATTTCCCAGAGTTCTACCCAACTAAAAACTTTGATCTTGATCTCTAAACTTTGATTTTGAGGAGGAGATCAATCCAGTCCTGGGCTCACTCAAAAATTCCACTTCTGTGGAAAACCCTAATTTTCGACAGTAGTGTTGGGTCAAAAACTGAAAATGCTCAAAATCATATTATGCTTCGACAGAAAGATGCACACTAGAGAGGAGAGTCATCCCAACCTTCTTCTTCTAAAAATATGTGGAGAGAGATCCAAAAAGTAGGAAGCCCTAGTTTCCGCAGCTGCATAGTGTCTTCTTCTCAGGTTAGCTTTGATACCATGTTAAATTTTTATCATTCAAGCTAGCATTATCTTAGGATCTTAACTGAGAGAATAAAAAACACGGCAATCAAACACAAGAGACAATAGACACAAAGATTTTCCTAGGGGAAACCATAAAGGAGAAAACCCCACAACTTCCTTAGAGATTGAATCAACACCAAAAGCAAAACCCAAAACAGTAAGATGATCTCCCGACAACAGTAGTCTCTCTCTCTCTTGTCCCAGCAACTTATTCTCTCTTAGTTATGCACTACAACTGAGTGTGAGTGAATGTTTGATAAATAGAGAGACTCACTCTCTATTTATACTAATTCCTGACTTGACAATAACTCACTAGGGATGACTTCTCTAGGAGATTCTAATAACCCTAGGGCCCCACAACTGTAGGGACTTTAACCCTTGATCAATAGGAAGGGTTACCCTCTATGACTTTACATGACTTTCTTACATTATTAAATCTCCCTATAGGAACATCGGGGCATGACATGACTCAATTACATTACAGATACTTCCCAGAATAAACATCGGGGTACAATACATAAAATATACAAGTGAATACATTACGAAGTTACAAATACATCAACACAAATATCTATACAAACCGATAATTAGAACAGTAAATCATATAGTAATGACATAAAAGTTATATTAAATAATGAAAATGATCTAATAATAACTATAAACATCACGCAATAATAAATTTAAACATCGTGTATTCGAGAGTGAAAATATGATCAATACATCACAATACAATGCATATGTAAATCAAGATATGAAAATAATTGTAAAAAAGAGTTGGTATTTATGTATAGAACAATATCAATGAAAACATGAACTATAATGTTACCAGTTTCTCAAGACATCACAAAAACATATGCCAACACAAGTCTTGTCATGATATAGGAACCGACTTCACAATTATGAAGATTACAACTCTATATGACAAATTCTTCTCTCTATCCAATCCCCCCATATTAAGTCACCCTCGTGACTTATATACAAAAATGAATCAATTGTTTCGAGAGTTCTATGGATATAATTTCCAAAAATAAACTATTTAGTTTTAACAAATGTCAAATTAAAACAAGCAATCCACATGATCATTATGTTGATGAGATAATGAAGCATCATGAATAGTTTAAACCATTCCCAATAGAAGGCACCTTATGATTTGCTGTAGAAGCAACCGTCATTGAGGCTTGAGGAACTTCACTGGATATCCATGCTTATCATCGAAATACTTTGGAAAAGGAAGAAAACAATGTTTCCATTTTTCTCTGCTAATTTCCTTCTGCTTAAACCACCTTTCACCCTTCTGTGGAAGCTTCGTAGCCTTTGCCATAAGATCTCCAGAGATGACTAAATCCAAGTTCCCAACCTGGGAAACATTTTCTTTAAGCGAGAGAGAAAATTGTCAGGGCACTTCTATCTGATGCCCATTAAAACTTCTAAATAAGTCTCCCCAACCAATTTTATCAATCAATTGAGTAGACTCAGGTTCAATCTCCAATAATTCACTCCCGACCGGTTCGAATCTACAAAAGGGAGGCATTGTTTCAATGCTCAGCTGGTAAGCAAGGTAAATTTATGGGTGATAATCAACATGAAAGGGGAACAAAAACCAGGTTAAGCTACCCTCTATAAAAACCCCATTTTTTACCACCAACGCAACCGAAACAATACAAGCTTCATCATAGGGTTTGATAAATAGAGACTAATGATGATACAAGCTGTGAAATAATGATCTCGTACAATAATTAGAAATAGAGATTAAATTAAAAGTCTCATTGATATAATTAATTCACACGATGATGATGGTTGTACCGTAATGAACACGTGTCACACATCACTTAATGGTAGAATTATTCATGGTTTTGATCCTAGTTAGGGTATAAGACAGATGCCACATTGATAGTTTCGTTTGCATGAGCACCAATGTAGTTAGGAAAAAATTCAAATGTAGTTTTGAATAAGAATTTAGGCATAGTTTTAAAGTTAATGTTTAGATATATAATGACTAAACATTATTGATCTAACCATTAAATAAAATAAAAATGAATTTAATCACTTATAATTTTCCTAGCATGATAAACAAAACATTGAACCCTTGGTATTAATCAATCATGAGAAGATAATGTAGGAAGGATGAAGTTAAAATAATAGAAGCAAAATTTCACTTGGTTTCAAAATGAGATTAGTAGGCTGTTGATTTAATGAAACATTATATGAAACTATATTATCACTAAAAAATATAATCAAAAGTTAAATATACATGAAGAAATATCTCAATAGTAAGATTGATATGCTTGCAATTACTTTTACTTGAGTAATTAGCATTTTCAAATTGAGAGTACCTTCAGAATCATAGATTCTGAAGGCACTCTTTAATAACTTTCTCAAGAATTTATTAAAGAGAGAAGATGATGCCATTTTTATTAACCAGAAACAAATAAATGTTAGAAGGTTGTTGTATGCTAACAAATGACGACATACCTGAGCAAACCAGTTATCTCTATTCATTTTTATACAAACAATGAAGTAAGATATGCTCGAAGACTTACTCTGAGAAATCAGATAACCTCAATCTGATACAAACATGTGTTTAATTATTTTCATAATTGCAAATACATTCAGAACCCTCCTCCATGTTATTAATAAATATTTTTTTGTTTGTATATGAGACAAGTAAGGTTACCTTGTCAAAAATAGGTACTCAAAAATTAAAAATAATCCAAACCATCAGTATAAAGGTACAACTATTTACTTCTTTGAAAAATATATGAAACCTATTCCATATTTTAAAGTAATTCATTCATTCATCATATTTTTTAAAAATAATTTATTCCTTATAAAATAAGGAATCACTTCCCTATCTTGGTAACCAAATGACAGTGTCACTCACAAACATCATATGAGATGAATCAGCTGGCTCATTATTGAGACCCCCTATCTCTTGATCATAAGACCAAGAGCCACGACCACATCCTAATAACTGAATTTAGGTAATGTCATACCAATTATTTCCATGATCCTGAGTAGATCGACTCGTTATTGATACATTCCGTTCCAAAATTCATAAAACAAATTTTTTTTCATAAAACAAAAATTTAAAATGGAACAAACCAAGACACTTTCTAGATTGTAAATGAGTTTAAAAGATGATTGATAAATCCATATTCATAAATATTTTTCAAGTAGAAGGTTTTGACAAGGTAACTCACCAGCTATTTGTTCTATACCAGTAGAACGGACTATAGAGTACTAATCCTAGTTGTATTTACAAATATTTTAAATTTTATAACATGTTCATTTCATATTTAAGAAAATCTAATTAGACTAAGCAAGATGAAAGACCATACTCGACAACAATTACTTAGAGTGAATGAACAAATTGAAATTCAATCCACAAAGGTTTATTTATCTACAGATTCCTTCTCTGACAGAATATGTACATTCGATATTTCAAAGAATGCAAAGAGTAATGATTTTCGATCATGATACATGTCATTTGTTGAAAATAGATGATTTAAACAATACTTGGAATTACTTACAAATTAAAAGAGTCTTAAACAAAAACAAAGAACAAAATGAAATGTACATAAAAAGATGCCCCAATTATTTTCAGAATTGTGATGAAGAATGGAACAATCTAAACCAGAAAAAGATACATTGTACAAGTATTAACAAAATAAAACAAACTATATACATATTTTTTTTAAATTTGATAGAAATTAGTGAAAGTATATTTTAAGAATCAATCCATTAACCAGAAATGTTTCAAACTAACCCTCCATGGTTTGAAGTCGAAAGGTACTTGGGCCCATTTTTTCAGCAATGGTATAAGGTCCTAGCCAAAGATGCTGAAATTTTGCATGTTCACCTTTATCCTCATGAGTTTTTTCCCACTTTAGAACTAAATCATTTTTTCAGCAATGGTATAAGGTCCTAGACAAAGATACTGAAATTTTGTATGTTCACCTTTATCCTCATGGGCTTTTTCCCACTTTAGAACCAAATCACCTACTTGCAAATATCTATTGGATACTAAGGACTAATAAAACCAAGATTTTACAATCTTTTGATGCTTCTCAAAATGTTGTTTGGCCTTTTCTTTATCCTCCTCTAACTTAATCAGAGTATTAATTATCTTCTCCATAGCAAAACAATTTACATCCTCGATGGACTGTGCTAACTATAAAGAAGGTAAGAAGAGATTAGGAGGTAGAATGGCTTCAGTACCATAGGCTAGAAAGAAAGGTAAGTTTCCAATTGCTGAATTTGGAGTTACTTTGTCTGCCCAAAGTGCGTTGTGTAAGGCAGTATGCCAATTTCGATGATGTATGTCAATGGTTCTCTTTAGAATCTTTAGTAAGTTTTTGTTGGTGGATTCAGCCAAGTCATTACCTTGAGGGTAATAACTTGCAGAATATATGACTCTGATACCTTTTTCCAAATAAAATTTTGGTAATTCAGCATAAGGTAAATAAGAGGTGTTATCAAAGACAAGAAATTCAGGCACACCAAACCAATTAATAATAGAGGATTCTAAGAAAAGAGCGACTTGACTGGTGTTTACTACATGCAATGGTGCAACCTCTTCCCACCAGGTAAAATAATCAGTTGCAGTGATAACATATTTATGTTGCATGGATCAAGGTGGATTGATTGAACCTACTAAATCAATACCCCAGTGCTGAAATGGTCTTTCCACTAAAATGAGTTGTAGTGGAAAAGAAGGTTGTTTAACCCTTCCTTCATTTGTTTGACAATATTGGAATTTTCTAATGAATGCATAAGAATATCGAAATAGAGTAGGACAATAATAACCATCCCTAATTATTTTATGCGTAGTGGTTTCACCTCCAAAATGACCACCAGCGGGACCCGAGTGTAACTCCTTTAGAACTGTTTTAGTTTCATCTTTATCAAGACAATGCAATAATACACCATCTGAGTTTTTTCTAAACAGGATGTTATTTATCAACTAATAGGCTGTGGATTTTAATCTTAGGGCCCTTCTCTTATTTTTTTCTAGGTTATTTGGAGAACTTCTTGTTTCCAGAATAATTCTTATGTCAGAATACCAAGAATTTTGAGGAGGAAATAAATAGATTTCCTTTTCTAGAAAAGACTCATCAATGTTAATATCAGGATTATTCACTGGAAAATGAGTTGACTCAAAAAAAAATTTACAAATACATTTCCCTCTAACCACCAAGGAAGGTTTGATCTCAAGATCATATTCTTGAAGGGTCGTCATCCAAGGAGCTCTTTTATCACCTAAATCATTTTGTACCAACAGATTCCTTACCACGGGATATGGAACAACTACTTTAGTTCTAAATTTTAAGAGATAAGTTCGAAAATGTTTTACTTCTCTAAAGACAACAAATTCTTGCTTATCAAATTCATGATAGTTTAACTGAACTCCTTTAAAATTTGAACTCATAAATGATATAGGAACCTCGTGGTTTTACTGATTGCATTGAGTTAAAAAAAAACAACCTATGAAATATCCTTTATCAAATCCTTACTGAAATCAGGACTTAGAAGAGAAGGAGCTTCAGATATAGCTTCTATAATTCTTTTAAATGACTCATTTTCATTGTCCCCCAACTAAATTTAGCATCATTTTTAATCAAGTTTTGCAGAGGATGAATAATTTTAGAGAAACTAGGGATAAATATCCTGACAAAATTAATTTTTCCCAAGAAGGATTGCATAACCTTTTTATTGGAAGGTAAATGATCTTAGATATGGCCTAATTTCTCTAAGGATCAATCATGATTCCATATTTGGAAACTACACAACCTAACAAAATCCCCTGTATCACAACAAATATTATTTTCTTAGGGTTAAGTGATATCCCAAACCTTCTACAATGCTCAAAAACCTTTCTAAGATGAAAAATATGGCAAGGTATGTATTTAGAAAATACAGTAGCATCATCAAGATAGACAACTACTGCATGATTAATTAATCCCTTAAAATCTTTATCAATTGCTCGTTGGAAAGTAGATCATGCATTAATCAAACCTAAGGGCATATTTCTATATGCATAAGTTCCCCATGAAGTTCTGAATGCAGTTTTTAGTTGATCATTAGGAGAAACTTGGGTATGATTATAGGTAGAAAAATCGTCAAGTAATGACAACATCTCAGATATGGAAAATTTTTGGAGGATTTGCTCCATGGGTGGGACTGGGTAATTATCTTTTTCTGATGACTTGTTAAGATTACAAAAAACAACACAAAGTTGAATATCATCATTTTTCTTCCGAACTGGAACCAAGTTAGCCACCCACTGAGTGTGGCGTGCCGAAAAAATGATTTCGTCATCTAAGAGTTTATTCAATTCTTTCTTAACTATTGGTTCGAGTGTTGGATGCATTTTGCTAAGATTTTGCTGAAAAGGTTTCAAATCTTGTTTCATTGGGATCACATGTTGCATGATATGTGGATTGAAGGTTTTAAGGTCATCATACATCCATGCGAAGACATTTATGTATTCCATATATAAATTTATAAAGTTGATTTTTCTAAGGAGGTACAATTTGTTCCTAGGTTGACAGGTTGAGGATTGGAATCTATCCCTATATTTATAGTTTCATACCTCAAGCATGAACTGTTTGTTTTACAATTTGGTACGGCCTTAAATATTTCCTGGAGATCATAATTTTTTTCCAATCTCAAAATAGAGTTAGGGATAGATTTTACCCTGTAAAGGTATTTTTCTATCGGACAATGAGGATGTATTACCGAAAAGTTGCGTAAATATTCATCATGATTATTTTCATCAATAGAAGAGTTCTTGAAGGTGCCTTCGTTCGTTAAGAAATTCGATATCTATATATCATATTAAAAAACACACCAATTAGTGATATTGTCAGGGATTGATGGTCTAAAAACTAACTCAATTGAAAAGATATTAGGTGAAAAATCTTCAGATGGAATTAATTTAGAGGCTACATTAGCTAATAGATCAACTTCTTGATTTTGGAATCTAGTTATGGAATTAGGTTCCATACCTCTTTTTGATCATTTTGAAGATGTTCTGAAATACAATGAATTGAGTTACGTACCTGTCAGACAATAATATGAGAATATCCATATACCACCAATAATTTAACGTTTATATTTAAATCCTTCTTCAAACCTTGGATAAGAACTTCATACTCCACTATGTTTCTAGTACAGTCAAATTCTAATCTACAAACTATAGATGTTTTTTTTCCTTTTGGAACAATTAGAAAACAACCTGCTCTAGCTCCTTCTTTTGATTTTGACCCGTCAAAATATAATGTCCAAGGTAAACTATTTACAATCACCTTACTATCACTAATATATACATAATTCTTATTATCTACAATATTTACAATATTCCGCGATGTAGAATCAAGCTGTATATAAGTGAAATTAGCAATTTCAGATTGTTGTTTTATACCTGTAAATGGAGAATTTTTAGCCTTCAAATTTCCAAAATTAAGTGAATAAGTTTAATTTCCCATGATTGAATCAGAAAACAAAATTGGTTCATTGGGATCATGTAATTTTGTTACATTATGCTTCAAATACCTTTCTCTTCCTATTTTAATCTGATTAGCTTTACCGTTTTTGGGAAGCCATAAAGTTGACCAATCAGTTGAGAAAATACCATTCAGATTATGCAACCAATATATTCTTAAAAACACCCCATAAGCATTAGGTATATCAACAATAACAATGTCTATGATTTGATAAATTGATGGGTTACTTGCCATCCTGATTAACACATATTTTTTTTATCCTAATACCTTCACATTTGAACGATCTAGTTGTGTAATATGTGTTTCACACAGTGTATTTTGCATTCATCCTTCTAAAAAATGACAGAGGCATTACATTGGATGATGGTCCCTACGATACAGTTATGTAAATTCATGTTATACATTTCAAATGTGAGGAGGAAAGGGGAATTTGTAGATTTCAAATTTTTTCCTATCAATGAGGTTTTATCAGCTGCTGATTTTCTTTTATCATTGTAGATTAAATCACTATTTAAATTAGTGTTAGCAACTGCATTATTTTGGGTATTTTGAGTAACTGAACTCATTGTAGGGGTTATGATAGGACCACCATGCATAGGATAAATCTGAAGTAGGCCGTACATATTGATATTTGCATGTAATGTTTTCAAATCCTCAATAATATCGAATTGCAAATATAAATTTTTTGGATTTTGAATGGGATGATATTGTTTAGCATGATGAGGATTATTATTTCGTTTGATTGGATTTGAGCTTGATGCTCCAGGAGTACCTATTAATCACTTGCTGCAAGTATTATAAGCATGCTATCCCAAGGGAGGGGATTCACTTTTGGTATCTTTAACTAAATTATCCCAAAATTTCCCAACTAATTGTTGTTGTTGTTTTTGAGGTTCATCTTCATTTTCTAAATTTTCTTCTTCTTCCTGATCAACAGCTTATTCGAAGAGGATTTAGGCATAGATAACACTACTTTAATGGTATTAAATATTTCTTCATTAACTGCTACATCATGAAGAGGATTTGTTTTATTATTAGTAACAATGTTCTACCTAAATTAGTTCCTAAAATACCCTCTAGATGAATAGCCTTCTGAATATTTCTTCAACCCTACCACTTCATTTGCTAACGCTTTGATAGCATTCTGAATATTTTCAACATTAAATTCTTTGGAATCCTTGTCTGAACTTGACTTGGACGAGATTTCATTTTTCCTATGAATAATATTATCGATTTTTCCATTCCTTTCAGGTTCATATGTTAGAGATTTTTTTTCACCTTTGGTAGCTTCCTCGAAGGTTTCAACTAGTGTAGCCTTATTGGTCTGTTTAAAAAACATGCCTAAATATTTTGGCAATGCCGAAGCATAGATTTATGTTATAATTTCTTCTAGTGGTTGAGAGGAAACAGGTATTTTTTTCTTCAAGGTCATGAATATTTGATTAAAATCCTTGATCCGCTCCTTATTATCTATTTTAATGTGAGATAATTCAAGGGATAAGGCAGCAAGTGTTTTATCTTCTCCGAATTTATCTAAGAAAGCCTGTCTAAATTCTTCCCAGTTAGTTATGGATCCTTGGACCAAGGAAAAATACCATCCTGATGCATTTCTTGCAATTGTTAAAGGAAAAAGGTTGGCACAATATGTCTTCATGTTGCACATTCATGGTTTGAACAACAAGGATAAACTTATCTATGTGATTTTCAATAGGTTCTTTATTATCCGGGTTGACTTTAGGAAGAAGCTTATCTAGGTGTTTAGGTAATTGATGTTGTACTCCAGGTACTATGACTGTTCTCCTTCTTAACCAAGGTAAAGGAGGATTTGGAGGATTGGGTGGATTATCTTCCCCTGCTCCAACCATGTTGTATTCTTCGAAATTTGAAGAATTATTATGCTCACCAGGTCTTGGATTATTGGGTGGAGAATCCATAGGAGATGGTGGGTGACCAGAATTATTAAAAGGGATAATCCTTCTTGAAGTATTAGTTTCAGTAACCCCTCTTGACGAAGGATTGAACTGATAATTTGGGCTATCTAATCCTAACTCTTGATTTTCTAATGGAGACTAGTCAGCTATAGAAGATGATGTGTTATTTCTATTTCAACGTGGTAAACTGAAATCAATAAGAGGTATACCAGTTTTTTGAGAGTAAACCCTAGTGAGGACTCTTCTAGATTCCCTTAAATATTGTTCAATCTGATGACGTGTATAGGGATAAGATGAACGATCTTGTTCTAATATTTCCCTTACAACACTTGCAAATGGTGAGTCACTGATTTCGACTTGTGAATGAATTGATGTATCTGAAATAACAATGTTATCAAATTTGTTAATTGGTAAAGGATCTGAACTATTTACAGGGTTGTTTTGAACATTTTCAACCATTAATAGTTTCAGGCCCTCCTTCTAGCTCCATTTGTTGGCTTTATTTTCAGTCTGTCATCAACTATGGAGAACTAACCCACACAAGGCACTTAACACAACCCCAGTGTGTCTGGTGTAGCTAATTATCACAGGTTATGGTCCTGCTACCATCTAAGTTTTTCTCTCTCAAGGAGAGACTTACTGTTTAAGTTTCAAAAAGTCTTATTGGAAACTGCTTAACAAATGAAGAGTTAAATAACTTTTAATTCTAAACAACATATTTAACCACTGCTAAATAAAAATTAGATATTTATCTACTCGATATATTAATCTATCTCGGCCAAGAACAGTTTTAACTAATTACTAACACTTGTTGTAATGTAAGTTATGATGTTGAAGATATAATATATTCTAAGGAAAATGTCATTTAATATATCATGATCCCAATAAGAGTAAGTTACAGTAATATGTAATAATTAATAATAATAAATAATAGTAAATTATTATTTCTTAGAACATATGTACTATCACATCAACAAGTTCTAATATGTTCAATATATGAAACATTATAACAATAAATTTTATTGATCAATACAAACAGATAATAAGAATAGTACATCATACAGTAATGACATAAAATTTATATTAAATAATTAAAATTATCTAATAATAACTATAAACATCATGCAATCATAAATTTAAACATGGCGTATTCGAGAGTGAAAATATGATCAATACATCACCGTACAATGTGTATGTAAATAAAGATATGAAAATATCTATAAAAGAGAGATGATATTTATGTATATAATTGTATTAAAAAAACAGGAACTATAATGTTACCAGTTTCTCAAGACATCACATAAACATATGCCAACACAAGTCTTGTCATGACATAGGAATCAACTTCACAATTATGAAGATTACAACTCCATATGAAAACCTCTTCTCTCTATAGAAATCCCCCATTTTAAGTCACCCTCGTGACTCATATACAAAAACAAATCAACTATTTCGAGATTTCTATGGATCTATTTTCCAAAAATAAACTATTTAGTTTTAACAGTAGTCGAATTAAAACAAAAAATCCACATGATTGTTCTGTTGATGAGACAATGAAGCACCACGAATAGTTTAAACTATTCCCCTAAATAGAAGACACGTTATGATTAGCTATAGAAGCAGTCACCATTGAGGCTTGAGGAAGTTTGTTGGATATCCATTCTTATCGTTGAAATGCTTTGGAAAAGGAAGCAAAAAATGTTTCTATTTTGCTTTGCTAATTTCCTTCTTCTTAAACCACCTTTCACCCTTCTGTGGAAGCTTCGTATCCTTTTCTATAAGATATTCAGAGGCGACTAAACGCAGGTTCCCAACCTGGGAAACATTTTCTTTAAGGGACAGAGAAAATTGTCGGGTCACTTCTATGTGATTCCCATTAAAAATTGTAAAGAAGTCTCCCCAACCAATTTTATCAATCAATTGAGCAGACTCGGGCTCAATCTCTAGTAATTCACTCTTGACTCATTCGAATCTACACAAGGGAGCCATTGTTTCAACGCTCAGATGGTAAACAAGGAAATTTTTTTGGATGATCATCAACATGAAAGGGGAACAAAAACTAGGTTAAATTACCCCTCTGTAAAAGCCCCAATCTCGACCACCAACGCAACCAAAACAATACCTGCTTCATCATAGGGTTTGATAAATTGAGGCTAATGATGATACGAGATGTGAAATAATGATATTGTACAGTAATTAGAAATAGAGATGACATTCGAAATCTCATTGATATAATCAATTGACACGATGACAATGGTTGTACCATAATGAACAAGTGTCACACATCACTTAATGGTAGAATGATTCATGGTTTTGATCCTAGTTAGGGTAGAAGACAAATGTCACATTGGTAGTTTCATTTTCATGAGCACCAATGTAGTTAGGATAAAATTCAAATGTAGGTTTGAATAATCATTTAGGCATAGTTTTAAAGTTAATGTTTAGATATATAATGACTAAAAATTATTAACCTATCCATTAAATAAAATAAAAATGAATTTAATCACTTATAATTTGCCTAGAATGATAAACAAAACATTGAAGCCTTGGTATTAATCAATCATGAGAAGATCATGTAGGAAGGATGAAGTTAAAATCATAGAAGAAAATTTTGACTTGGTTTCAAAATGAGATTAGTAGGTTGTCGATTTAATGAAACATTAACTGAAAATGTATTATCACTAAACAAATATAATCAAAAGTTAAATATATGTGAATAAAAATTGATTATATAGTAAGTAGATTTTAACAGCTGCTAAATTTATTCAATGATATCTCAACATGAGATTGATATTCTTGCAATGATTTTTACTCGAGTAATTAGCATTTTTAAATTGAGAGTACCTTCAGAATCATAGATTATGAAGGCACTCTTTAATAACTTTCTCAAGAATTTATTAAAGAGAGAATCTGATGTCATTTTTATTAACCAAAAACAAATAAAAAGTAAGAAGGTTGTTGGCTTCCAAAAAGACTTTAAAAGTAATGAACAGGTATGGACAGGTCATTCTTGCAATTACTCAATTTTTTGTTGTGATGCTTATTCCCTTCAATGTTCTATGTTGGACCCCATATCAAATAAGTATATCATTGTTGGTTTTGTTTATGGAGTCAAGGGATGCATATTGTGGGATCCTACTGACCACAAATCATCATTAATAGATATTTGGACGAGGAAACATATTTGGAATAACCAGAATTGTTTGTTCACCATCACAAAAGAATATTTTTTGCAAGCTCAATAATTCATTGTAGCGCCTCAACTAGTTTTCCAAGCAACGGTATAAGAGTTTTGATTCCATCATGATGAGCCAAAATTTTAAAACAAGTCAATACATTGATAGTTGTGTTTAATTCAAAATTTTGAAAATGTTCATATTCATTATCTTGGTTCTATATGTTGATGATATTCTTGTAGCAAGCAAAAGCATGGTTGAGATCAGTAGGTTGAAGGCTCAATTGGATATGACATTTGATATGAAGGATATAGGAGTATTAAAAGAATTATTAGGCATAGAAATACATAGAAAGAAAAATTGTTAGTTTGTGGTTATCACAATAGAAGTATGTGGAGAATATACTCATGAAATTTGGAATGAATAATGTGAAACCGATAAATATCACTTTGGATTCTCATTTTAAGATTTATTGAATTTTATGTCCTAGTAATAAAGAAGAAAATGATTACATGTCTCATGTACCATATGCTATAACATTATGAAGTTTAATGCATGCGATGGCATGTACAATACCAAATATTTCACATGTAGCTGGTGTTGTCAATAGATACATGGAAAATCCTTGGGCAACAATGAAATGGTTGCTCTGCTATATTAGAGGCACAAGTGATTATTGTATCACCTTTAAAGGATGTAGTGATTTATTTTGTAGATATGTTGATTCATATTTTGTAGGTGAATTGGACAAAAACAGATCTACTTCTGGTTTTGATGAAGGTGGAGAATCCTTTGTGAAAACCCCTACACAAGAAAATTGTGTAAACATGTTTACAAAACCAGTATCGTTCAAGAAGTTACGGTGGTGTTTGGATTCTCTTAGCTTGTAGGAAAGGTGATGCATTAACTTGGACAAGGTATTGGGTAAATTTTTGTCAAGGTGGAGATTGTTAAAATGGTGACAACAATTAACCTAGGTTGTGAGTGGGTAGTTCACATAATGATGGTGGTTCTTGTAACTATAGAATTTATGATTCAAATATTTATATTTGTAATCCTCAAAAGTATAAAAATAATGAAAGGTGGTCAGCATAATGTGAGTGGTTGTAAATATATATTATTGAGTAATAAGAATATCATTATCTTTCCTCATGTATGTTTCCTTGGTGTCTTGTCAAGGTTTTACCACATTAATTTTTTTGTTGTGTTTGTTGTTGTGTATATTGTTCATTATTTGTTGTTTCATAATTTTATATTTCATGTGCTTGGACCAACAATTTGTTCCTTCTCTACACTCCAAGGCTTGGTTAACAATAATTTTTAAAAAAATTATTTGTTCTTAATGAATATTTTCAATTACAACTACATAGAAAGGGATATATTGAGTATTAAGATGTATGTATATTGGTTTCTCAAGGTCTTATGTTTTGTTGTGTTGAGGGAATATTTGGAAGTGGTGGAAATAAAGACAAAGATTATTCACATCTCTATCCACAGTTAGAATGATTTACATTGTAGGTGGTTGTAGGCACCACAATAATAAATGGAACATGGATGGTGATGAAAATATGACATTTGAAATAATTCTGAAAGTAGAAGTAGTCTCCAATTTTGATCAAATGGGTATCAAGGATGACCTTCTTAGAGTTATATACCAATATGGATTCAAGAAACCATTGGATATTCAATAGAGAGTAGTCATGCCAATCATCAATAGTATGTATGTCATTGTGCATGCTCAATATGGTACAATAAATATTTCCATGATTTACCTTGATGTCTTCCAAATAATTGACGCATCCATCTGAGATTAACTTTTACTTATGCTTCCCTTTTATTTATTTATTTATGTGCATATTTGGTTGTATTTATGCTCTATCTAGATGGATTATGTTGATATGTACCCTACCGTTCCTTTATATAGGAATGAGGAATCCCGCATCCCAACATTTATTTGTATTGTGAGGATTACACTGTGATAGAAAAGGACACTACTAACACACTTCCTACACTACTGAGGAGATACATTGTTCACATGAATCACCTATTATACAAGGATAAATACTCCCTACTTGAAAACTATTTCTCTCTCTCTCTCTCTCTCTCTCTCTCTCTCTCTCTCTCTCTCACACACACACACACACATATTGATGACACTTCCATATCCCTACTCATTAGATTACTATTAGCTAATAGCCATTCCTCACCCTTTGAGTGTGAGAGTCAATCAATTATATTTTGAAGTAGTTATTTGTTTGTTGTTGAAAGGCCCACCTAGAGAGGCGATCCTACAAACTAAAATAGTGCTAATAGTTGGCTCCAATTGAGGATTCTATCCTCCCAGCAAGGTAGCAAAGAACGCATAGACCAGTGCTAATACCATTTTTTGTACAAATTTCCCTTCAAAAATTAACAACCCTAATCTCTATTTTTTTCTTTTTTATGAACAAATCAAAGAAAATGGCAAACCTTAAGATATTAGGGCCTTCTCTCTGGGCTTCAAATCCTTCAAATTTCCATC
This sequence comes from Pseudotsuga menziesii, assembly GCA_001517045.1. Classification (NCBI taxonomy): domain Eukaryota; kingdom Viridiplantae; phylum Streptophyta; class Pinopsida; order Pinales; family Pinaceae; genus Pseudotsuga; species Pseudotsuga menziesii. Next base: position 174,519 of record LPNX011001258.1, on the reverse strand, counting down.
TATACTCATTTTCCAATTAAATAAATATATACAACTAATATACATAGTGCATTCCTCTTCATGACAAATAATGTTTAAAAAATATCCCATTAACTGGGCCTCCTTTAAGCTGAACCCCATTTTTATTTTGCATAATAAAAGTATTATCTCCTATGTATGCATCAATGATATATGGACCTTTCCATAAATGATCAAACTTAACATGTTTGTCTTCTTTTCTTGCATACCACTTTAAAACCATATCATCAACTTGAAAATTCTCTTCTTTAACCCTCCTATCAAAAGTATTCTTCATTTTTTCCTGGTGTATCTACACTCTATCATAAAAAATTTCTCTTACTTAATTCAAATCAATTATCTGACTTATCCTCCTCTGCATATGATTAGGTTCTTCATCTTATTCCTATAGAAACTTTATTACAAGAAAACCTAAAGAAACTGGAAATACCACCTCTACTCCATACACCAATTGAAAAGGTGACATACCAATAGCTCTCTTAGTACTTATTATGTATGCCCATAAAGCATACTTAAGTTTGGTGTGCCATGCTTTGTTGTTCTCCTCCAATGGATTCTTTATTGTTCTTATCAAACTTTTATTTGAGGATTCATCAAGCCCACTCCCCTAAGGATAGTATGAAGTTGAATGATTCAAGCTGATGTGGTACTTGTGGCAGAAATTGATCATTTTATTAGACTTGAAAGCTTGTGCATTGTCTGTTACATCTTTTCTGGGACATCCAAACCTTGGAAAAATATTATTTTCCAGGAAATACATAATAAAAACATTTATATCCCTTCTAGTAAGTATGGATTCAATCCATTTAGTAAAATAATAAGTAGCAGTCAATATCCACTTATGTTGACAAACATAATTTGGATATATCTCACCAATGAAATCTAATCCCCATTGCTAAAATGGTGCCTCTACTAAAATAGGATTGAGTGGTAAAGGCATTAAATTTCTCTTCCCATAAAACAATTGACATTCATGGCAGGTTGTGACCTCTTTATACACATCAAAGAACATTGTGGGACAATAAAAACCAGTTGTTAATATTTTATTAATAGTCATTTTCCAAGAATGATGTCCTCCACATTCTCCCTGGTGAAATTCCTTCATAGTATGCTAGGATTCATTCTCCAATAATCAATTTAGTAAGATTCCCCCTGGGTCCTTCCAATATAAATATTGGTTGAAAATAAATAATTTAGATGCTTTTAATTCCACAAACCTGGCTTTGGTTTTACTCAATCCTGGATGTGCCTCTAAATTTTGCAAAAAATATACAATATCACTATACCAAGGAGAAAAAGTGAAGTCTTTGATTACCTATAATCCTGAATCCAACTCATTTGAAACATTAGATAAGAAATTCAATTGAAAATATTCATAGTTGGAATCAGTCATCAACTCAGCCAATCCCTATCCTTTCACCAATTTGGTAGGTTTGATTTCCAAATCATACTTCATCAATACTGCAATCCATTATTCTATTTTCCCTTCTAGATCAGGCTAAGTGAGTATTTTTTTACCACATTACTAGGAACATAAGAAATGATATCAGAATGTAGAATATGAACTCTAAAATCTTTCAGAGACTTAATCAATGCATAAACATGTTTCTCCATTATGTCATATTTCAGTTATGCATCCCTCAATATCTTGCTAAAGAAAGCAACAGGCTTCTCTGCATTCTATTGATTCTTTTGTAACAATACTCCAGCTATTGTGTGCTCAAAAGAAAAACTGAAAACAATAAAAATATTTAGAAAAATATGGACTGATTAGAATAGGTGTTTATGTTATTTCCTTCTTGATGTCATTAAAATATTTTTTATCTTCAATGGTCCAATTGATTTCACAATCCTTTCTCAACATATTGGTTACATTTCTTAGGATCTCAACAAAGCTTGGGATGAACCTCCTCAAAAAATAACTTGACCAATGAATGACTGAATCTCCTTCTTATTCCTTGGTATTTCTACCTTCAAAATGGATTTTACTCTTTCTGGATCAATCTTAATCCCATCCTTCGAAATAATATGACCCAAACGTTTTCCTTCTTTCATGGCAAAGTTTGATTTTATGAGGTTCAAGGAAATACCATACCTCCTACATTTCAAAAATACCCTTTCTAAGTGGTTAATGTGATCTATGTTATATTTGGAGTAGATTGTAATATCATCCATGTATGCCACAAAAATATTATCCTTGTCTTTAACAAATGCAATTTCCATTTCCCTTTGGAAAGTTTCTCCTACATTCATTAGTCCAAATGACATCTTGTCATACATAAAGGTACCCCAAGGTGTTCTAAATGTTGTTTTTTCATGATATTCAGGAAGAATCTTTATTTTATTATACCCATAAAATCCATCCATTATAGAAATTCTCTCTGCACCAACAAATTTCTGTAGTATATGATCCATATTTGGTAATGGATAATTGTCTTTTAGAGAAACCTTGTGAAGTTTTATGAAGTCCAAACACAATCCAATTTCGCCATTCTTCTTTCTAACATGAACCATATTATCCACCCACTTGGAGAACCTAATTGTTACAATGATCTTAGCATCGAATAGCCTACTTATCTCTTTCTCAATCTAAGGTAGTAACATTGGGTTTATTCTTCTGATATTTTGCCTGAAAGGTTTTTCTCTTGTTTTATTGGAATGGTGTGTTGTATAATGGACGTGTCATATTCTTTCAATCCCTCATAGCTCCAAGAAAAAACATCAATAAAATTCATCATCAAATCAATGTCTATTTTCTTCTCTTTTGCAGGAAGGTTTTTTGAAAGCTTCACTATTTTAGGACAATCCTCTGTTCCAATATTTTGATCTTAAATATCATCTTCATTAGGCTGCACTTTAGTATTTTTAGCTACATCATTTTGATCAAATAAATTCTCTAAAGGTATAAGACCTTTAAGGATAAAATTACTCTTGAGCTGAATAACATCCTTACCTCCAATCATATTTTTCAATTTTTTCTGTCCCTCATTCGCTTTTGCAAAATTTTCATCATTTGAAACATTCTCCAAATTCTAATTTTCCTTATCAATAACCGTGTTGACAAATCCATCTGACATTTCTAAAAATCTCTTTATCTGTAAATCATCTTCAAAACTTTCTAATATTTAGAGTTGTCGGGGATGGAAGGTCTATTTACAACTTTGATTTTATACTTTTTATTTGAATATATGGTAGTATTAAAGTTTCCAGCAGTAGTGGCTAAAGAATCAACTATCATGTTTTGAATTCTTTGGATTACCATCACCCTATGTTCATGGAAAAAAATTCCAAGCATGTCCCAAAATTCATTTATGTAGGCCCTCATTCTAATATGCTTGGTCTGGTAACTTCTATTCACTTGATTTATAACCAATTTTGAGTTCCCATAAGCCGCTCTATTCTTTTTTCTTTTAATTCCTTTAAGGTATTTAATCTTAACAATGAAGCTTCCTACTCTCCTACATTATTTGTACATTCGAATGTCAATTTGAAAGAATAAAATTTAAATATTTATCTGGAGAAATTATTTAGAGACCTGCTCCAACTCCTTCCTTACTTATTTATCCATTAAAGTACATAGACCATACCCGTTCATCTCTTTGTTTATGTTCCAATGCCTCCTTTCTTTTAGCAAATTCCATGTCTTCCTTATGTTCAGTTACTATTGGAAGGTCTTTTTCAATTGGAAAATAATCTTCATAATGAGAATCACTATAGCAAATTGAAGATCCCAAATCAGTATCAACATCATATATAGGATTATTATCAGGTTTCTCTTGACTACTTACTACATATGGAAATCTATTTTCTCTATATAATCTTCTATGCTGACTAAACAATGGAATTATGGCATAATACATATCCATAGGTAGGGTCCCCTTTCATTTTGAGGCCCAAGACTTGGATAAAAGCGTACCAAAATTAGGAGGAATTCCAACCACCACTATATCCATAATTATACTCTTGGCAGGAATCTCTGCAAGAGTAACTACCAATTCCTTAATGAGCCCTAAACACTTGATCTTTCGAGAATCAAAAGAGAATAAATATTTGTAAGGTCTCATGATTTCTAACCCTAGACTTTCGACCACCACTCTTGGCATGGGGTTATGTGATGCACCAGAATCCAACATGGCATTATGTAGAATCATGTGACCATGAACATTGAGACTAACATAAAAAGGTGGGACATCTTCTTCATCAGTGTCTTCTATTCCGGGGGAAATAACTATAGTTAGGGCATCATCTGTCAACTCTAACGTGTTAGGCTGGAATTCTTCATCTATTCTGACCATTCTAGTAATATTCTCTCTATATTAATTTTCTTTAGCATCTCTTTGAAAGGGATGGACATTTTTATTTTGGATATTTCATTCTGCAGATTGAAGGAGGAGGCTATTCTATCATTTTCTATTTGCATTTATTTTTTGTTTTCTTTTGATATGTCCTTTTTATTTTTTGTAACTTTATGTACAATATTCTCTTTTTGTTTATATTTATTTTGTTGATCGCTATAAGGATGATTTACAGGAATCCCTCCCTTATTTACAACTACATCTCTACTTCTCAGATTGAACTTTATCTGGATATCATTCACAACATTTTGATATCCTCTTTGGTATTGCTATGTATTTAACTCAAAAGTATTATACTCCTATTCCTTAGCAAACAAACTATGTTCTTCTTATGTGAGGTAAATTTCAGAATCCATATCTTCAAAATGATGTATTTGGTTGTCCATGGGATCATTCTCTTCTTCTTCTTCACTCACAAATTTCTCTAGAAAAGGTGCTCTTATCTGTTGATCCTCAACATTCCTTGGATTTCGTTTCTCTCTCTATCTAATATGAGGGAGAAGACGTCTCTTGAAGTTGGTATTCTTGATTTGTGTTTTAGGTTGATATATTTTTGGAGGTTTATTATCTAGAGTCAATATATCCATCAATCTCTCCAATCATTATGTCAAATTTAGCATCTGTGGAAGAAGAAGTGGAAGGTTGATTTTCTTCTCTAGTTTTTCTCCTATATACTTCCACTCTTGTTTCATTTTCTAGAAGCCATTAAGATAGCTTCCACTTCCTATGCATCTTTAAACATAGTAGGAAAATTTGGATATTTCCTCTCCCACAACAATAGACCAAAATCGATGTCAAATGCATCATTATAATGCAATTTTGCAACTCGTACAAGGGGTTTGATGTTAGTAGGGATTGAGTTATACAACCTCATAGATCTACTTGAAAATTCATGTACTGATTCAAAATTTATTTTCTTCAGATTATTATATTGGGCTAAGACCTGAAGGAGATTGTTTTTATCTATAAAAAAAAGGTTTTGAAAATCCTCAAAATTAGCAATATATCTTGCAGGAAGATCTTTAAACCAGCTCTTTGATTTTCCTGACAAAATTTGTGCAAACAATCTCATTTTTGCATCATCATAATCCACCTCTTCCAAGTCAATAAAATCATCAAATCTATCCATATGTTGTTTAGCTGTAAATTTTCCCTCTCCATCAAACAATGTAACCCTCTAAGAATAGTTATGTGGAAGGTAATGTAAAACAACAAGTAATGCAAGTGGGAAAATCATAGAAGCCATGACTCTAGGAGGAATTTGAATAGCACTTGAAATTTTTGGCTGAGGGGTTTGGATTATTGGTTGTCTTTATTCTGTTTTTATAGTATTTTGCAGATTTTTCCCAAGAGAGTTTATAAGATAAGATCCAAACCAACTCTGATCAACTACAACCTTCTTTAAGTTAGATTCATACTTAGATCTTAAAAGATACTGTTCAAATTTTAATTCCAAATCATGATCTTGAAAGCTAAGAAATTCTTCTTGAGTTTAAGAAAATGATTTGTCTAATTGAGAAGTACTTCCTTGTTATTTTCCTTTTCTTCTCCTAATTAAAATTTTTGGATCTTCCACACTATATAAGGGTTTAGAATTAGGGTTACCTCTTATATGCGCTCTCCTAAAATCTAGGATGTCATTTCTAAAATTACCTTCTTGAATTTGAATGTGAATTCGCCAGGGAAAAATACAACAAACTTCAAATGAAATAACTCCTATTTGCCCACGTACATTCTATTTTCTTGAAAAATATTTCCATTCTTCACAGGGTAGATTTGAACTCTTGCTCCCCGGAAATGGCGCCAAAATGTTATCACTTGGAATTTACCCTTGGTTATGAGAGGAAAATCCTAAGGTAACTACAAAACCAATCTTTAGGAGTAAATCTTGCTTCTTTCCTACCAGAGAGGGATCTCTCAATCAATAAACAAAAAGGCCAGATATATTTTAAAAGAAACATGTTTTAGTGATAGTAATGGCTGAAGTAGGTGGTCATTGGCATGGAGTGAAATATGAATAATAACTAATGGAAATGCTTTGCAATTGAAATCTTAACAGAGGAAAAAAAATTCACTCTTTTATAGTCAAAATGTTGGTTGTCTGGTGATAAGGAAGAAATTTTATACTCATAATAAAAATTAAGAGACAACCTAGATTTGGAGAGACCTGCTAAAACAGATGTACAAGTTCTTATCTCTCATCTTACCCTCTCTCCTCTGCCAAGTCTACAAGAACACCCTGACACACAAGAAACTAGTTATACTAAACCTACTCTTATATTTTTCCAACTCCCCGGCAACGACGCCAAAATTGCCAGGCTATTTATATGTCTTTTACATGGATCTTTCCTAGCCTAATGAATGTCAACCCGGGAATGTAACTTATGAGTTGCTTACACTGTTTGTGCAGATAAGGGACCTAATGTAAAATCTTTTTACTATCTTACCAAGGTAGGGAAAAATTGAATTTACTATGAAAGCAAACAAAAACCCTAAAAGCGCACTTAAATTATGAAGCTATATGTATTAGCCCTAGTCCTTGAAATTTAAGAACTCATAAATACAAAATTATATATGAATAAAACCTGAACTAAGGCTTCAAAATAATAATCAGAAGAGAATTAGTATTAAAACTTGAATCTTTTAAAAGTGCTGGAAAAATACCAAAATCAAGTGTTGGATAAAACTACCAAAATCAAGTGCTGGATAAAACTACCAAAATATCACACTATAAGCTATAAAGTTTTGTTTGTGATGCCAAAAAAAAAAATGCTACTTAAACCTTATTATTGCTACAATAACTTCGAGTGTGTACGAAGCTTTTATGAGAATTGCTTAAGTCTTTGCTGGGAATAAGCATTCTATGAATGCACAACTATAATTGAAAAATACCATACTTAATTTCTATCATAAATGAGAAGATCAAATTCATCAAAGCCTAATTACTTACATGCCAAGGCGACCATTGATTAATTAACGGAAATAACTTGTGATTAAACCAACTACAAACTAAATTTTGTTCTTACTTAATCCAACAGCACATTTACTGTATCTCTATATGATTTTGTGGAACAAAGGTGAAATCATATTAATTATCGAGAACTAGAAATACGTGGAACAGAGAAATGGAGGCTTGGATATGAAAATGACCTATCTACTACAACCTGAAAACTTGACTAAAACTATGTAACATGAACTGGAATAAAAAATGTGAATGTGCCATTTGTAACTACAACACAATCGAATCTACTCAAACCCTAACTAGAGATCATTGGATGATGATTGAATCTGATAATGCAAGAGACGACACATTAAGATGATTTTTCTATTGTGGTTCAGAGAAGAGGCTCGGTGGTTTTTGAGCAAGTAACTTGGATGCTCTGGGAGTTGGTTGGGAGGAACGGATTTTTCGCTTCTATTTTCCTAGCAGTGGTTCCAGGTTCTTATTATATATTTTAAATTTGCAGCAGGTTGTTTCATTCTAGATCTCGAATTGATAATATATTCATAAGTAGAAAGGCTTTATTTAAATCTTATTGCACCGACACCTAGTATGCATCAATTTAGATCTAGTTGGTTTATGAGTTCTAATTCTGTTATGTTTTGATTAAAGTTTATAAATGTTAAATGACATTTAGGAAAGTTTTTAGATCGGGAATCCATTCCTGAGTTAGGGATTTATCTTAATGATTTATATACTGGAAATCAAATTCTGCACTTAACAAATATTTTACCAACTTATACCTATTTCTTTCCTATGCGATAGTTTTAGTTATAATCTATCTCTGTAATCTTTCATTTCCAGTAAGTCTTCCAAGATTGAATGATAAACAATTAGTATGTTATATTTCTTTTGATTTTGATAGTATAAGTCTAGAGAATTCACGATTAGGATAGATTGAGGAATAATCCCTATTTATTTATGATAATCAGAGTCTTCAGCCGAAGAGTCCTATTAGTTTATGCCTTAAACGGATGATTTCACCAAACAAAGTTTACAGAGTTCTAGAGCTCTTACCTGTTAAACATGGAAGGGGTCACACTCGAGTTGATGGTGGGGTCATCGAGGCACGAGTAGCATGTTGCAGACTACTGTAGAAGCCGTGGAAGCCAGGAAACTCTTGGAGATAAAAAATGGGCACAACGCCATTAACACTATGGAAACAACTCTACACATGAAACCCTAACACCATAGCCATTGACATAGAATAGCTTTTACTTTTGTCCTCTACATGCCAATGACCAAATGCAACTAACGAAGGTTTCATACAACCAAAAAGACATAATAAAAACCCTATGAAACCTTGAAATCCCGTCATATAGGTGTACGGACGAGATCCACTCTCGATCTAGCTCGAAGGGCCTAGATGCACAGTCAACTCATAGCCAAGAAAAATCTTTAAATCTCAATGTCAACGATGGTACAACATCATAATCCATGGACTGATGCATTCATGGCCCACAATTATTTCAGATCGAATGTTCTAGTCAAGGTCGAACCATTGTGATAAAACATCAATCTAACAAACCATGTAATATATTTCGAAAACCATGGCGTAGACCATGTCACATCATATTCCATTATAATATACCAAAAAACCTTGTTTATTACTTATAACCTTTGCATCACATATCAGCAAAGGGTTTTACACTATGGTAAAGACCATACACTTTACACCATCACACTTTAGGATGGAGTCCTCACAATGTACACCATGAGCTTAGGTTATGGTAAGTCCCATGGCATTTTAAACCTCAATAAAAACTTTAATGCATTAATGGATGGGATCAATACTAGGGTATAGTCTCCCAATCCTTAGGGCTACTAAAGCCCTAGTAATAATATTAAAATGAAAGCAAGGAAACTCCAAACATCACCTTTTGTTACAGATGAGCGCTATGGATGGAGCTGGCCGTTACCTTAGCCGGTGAAACCTGGCATAGTAAGTAGAACAAAGAGATTAATAACTTGCATAAACATTAATAACCTAAAACATTAGTAAATTACTTGTTAATTACTGCTAGTCAATCCATGTAAAAGAAAAATATTTACTAATTTCGAGGTGTGTTACAGGCTTCTATTAGTTGTAATTTATCATAATTGGTTGATATTGGTGATTAATGTATGATTGATACGCTTTTGTGATGTTACTCGATGCTTATCAAATGTGATGTAGGTGTGATTGTTACTGATTTATGTATGACAACAAGTATCACATTTTACACGACTAATATTGGATATATAAGGATATATGAAATACGTCTTCAAAAAAGGTACCTGAATCATACTTTAATCAGCCACACGAATAGTGCATTCTTTTAAACAAATATATGCAAAATACCGCCAAGATACTACAAGGATACCTTTAAATAAAGACTCATGAAATGTCACCAAGATACTACCAAAATACCTTTCTAATGAACATCACAAAGATATTTTTCTGGCAAAGATCACAAAGATCACCTAAACACTTTATGCACTTTAATGTCACAGGAAAAGTGAACGTATAAGCAACAGTTCCAATCTAACTAAGAAACCAAAAAGTGCCATAACAACTAGTATTTAAACATACTACTTTGCATCTCAACACAAATCATAAGTATTCTTTAGACAGCATTCCAAAATCCACTATACATCAAATAATTGTGATCAGTTTAACCTAGTAACATCAACCAATACTAGTCATACATCGACCATAACACTTACATAATCCATACGGGTGTGGGTCCTTACTACATCGATTCATAATAACTTGACCATATATCAATCATATATCGATTGTATATAATATCAACCAATGAAAACCATACATGCATCAACTGACCATACAAACATAATCATAGTACATCAATCAAAATACATCAACCTGCATAATAGATCAAACAAAACACATTAAGAAGAATACATCAAGCATAATATAAAATCATAATACATCAACAAGGATTCATCAATTAGAAAACATCGACCTCTTGTGCTTAAAGTCCGCATCTTAACAAATAATCAATGGAGTGTTGTTCAAAAAAAATTATGATGGAGTTTTCCTCAGATGTTTAGAATGAGAAGATGTAGACAAAGTAGTTAAAGAATTGCATGATGGCCCTACTAGAGGTCATTTTTCAGGAGATATTACAACTCATAATATTCTAAGAGCTAGGTACTATTGGCCAACGTTGTTCAAGGATGCTCACGCTTCTGTTAGAAAATGTGATACATGCCAAAGGAGTGGTGGGATACAAGCGAAAGCAGCCAGGCCATTAAAACTAGTTATTATTTTTGAACCATTCGAGCAATGGGGGATTCATACTATTGGAGAAATTAATCCAAATTCCTCATTACAACACAAATATATCCTCATGGCAATAGACTACTTCACCAAATGGGTGGAATCCATCATGTTACAGGAAGTAAATGAAGATGTAGTCATGGATTTTTTGCAAGACCATATTATGACCAGGTTTGGGGTTCCAATTTCCCTGGTTTTCGATAATGCATCTTATTTTTCATCTATTAGACTTACTGCATTTGAATTGAGAAAGGAATTAAATTACATTATTCTGCTAACTATTATCCATAAGGTAATGGGTTAGCTGAGTCTACTAATAAGAATCTCATTAGAATTCTAAAAAAGACTACCATAGAAAACCAGAGAAGCTGGCACATAGCTCTTCCAAATGCACTTTGGGTTGATCGAGTCACACCCAAGAACTCCTTAGGTGTGTCACTCTACACCTTAGTCTACTGAAAAGAACCTATCCTGCCCCCCAACATTTTATTGCCTTCTTCTCAACTAGCCCAAGCGTCTAGAGGATCTAATATTAAAGTCTTACAAGCCCAAATCAACACTCTGCTGAAATTAGAAGATTCTAGATCCAAGTATAGGGAAAGTTTTAAGCATCTACAAGAAATTGTGTAAAGATGGTTTGACAAGCATAAGCCCGAGAAGAAAGAGTTTGAAGTGGGAGATTTGGTTCTGAAGTGGGATCACTCGCATGATGAAAAGGGTAAGCACATTAAATTTCAACATTTATGGATAGGTCCATTTTAGATTGTAGAAAAGTTAGGCCCCTCGACTTACAAGCTACAATATTTACAAGGGTGGGAGGAGAATCTGCCAATTAATTGTTTGGTTCTCAAACCTTATTTTTCTTGATGCTCTTGATTTTCTTTTCTGTACATAAATAAAATTTTGATTTTTGTTTGTTTGCTTTGTAGTTAGTTTGACTTACTTACATTTGCTTTCTTAGAATTTGATTTATTTATGTTTGTTTATTTGCTTTATTTCAGTTTTCAAATAAACCAACACAACTTTTGGCATTTGGGAAACATTGGAATTTTGGGAAATTTGCAAATATTTTGATTAAAAAGTTGCTTATTAAATATACATATATCATGATTCAGATTCTTTTAGTTGGTAGACTATCTGAAGGGAGGTTATGAACACAATGAAGTCCTATTTTAACCCCTATCAAATAACTAAGGTTAGAGGTGTCTAGAATACTATTTTGGGGCTCCATTCACTACACATTAAAATCTGTTCTAGGAAGCTAACAACAAAGGAACCATAGAGAGGAAGCAGAGTGGATAGATGTATAATATTTAAATGATCCCATGCCACAAATAAAAGCCAAAAGGCTAAAAAGAGTTGAATATCCCAGAAAGAAAGCATACATCAAAAGACATACTGAGTAAATGAGTATTGGATAAGATTGTTGGGAGGTTCTTCTCTGTCCGTGAGCTGAAAGCAAACTATCTCTCACACAAAAGGACACTATGGATGGAAGAACCTAAACCAAGTTTCAAATGAAAGAAGAAATCTAGGAAGACTCAAATGGACAAAAGTCCAAAAGCATCAAAAGAATGCAAAAGGCATGGGAATGAGGAACAACTGAATATGTTTTCCCACACTTTGTTTCAATCCTGTGCTGTTTGAGCTATAAGCAATCCGAATGCAGAATTAAATGAACCTAATGTCTTGGCCTCGGAAGAGTTATCAAGAATTTTGGAAACCCTAGTTACCTTATCCTAGTGGACCATAATCAATGATAAAATTATAAATCTTGCACTCCTAGGAAGGTCTGGACATCTTACAGAAATCTTGAGAAGTTTGGGAAGAATACTGTGAAACAACTTTTGGTTTTAAAATTCAGCTTTTCTAGAGATTTGTGTTCACCAGCCAGTCACCAAGTGTTGTTGCTGCAACTATCCCCAAAACATTTTTTACATTTTTTAGGACCCCCTTTAAAATCTTAGTTTTTCTTCTCAGGCACTTTGAGTTTGAAACCTGACTTTTATGGTTTGTTTCTATCATTAAAAAGTTTCCAGAATTTCATTTTTTACTAAGGCAGAAAATGTGCTTCTGACCCACTATAGCGGATGGTTTGTAAAGTTCTGAGCCACTACGGTGGACAACTTCTTATGTTTCAAACCGCAACGATTAGTGATTTTTTGTTTGAATATCAAAAAGGCTTCCGATTATGTTTATCCCACTATGGCGGATGGTTCCCGGCTTTTGAGATGCTATGACATAAAGTTTATCAATTGTCATGCCGCTATGGCGGGCTTTTTTTAGTTTGACTGTCGGGTAAACTCCCGATAATTTTGTTCCGTTATAGCGGATCACTTTTCAAGTCCATGGCCACTACGTCGGCTGTTCTTTTTTGTTCCCGTCTTGGTTCGATTTATCGAATCCACTTCGGCGAAGGCTTATTGAGTTCATGCCGCAACGACAGATGAGGAGTAGTGTTGAGAATTAGAACTTCTTCCGACTTCTCTGCCCCGCCATGTCGTATGATGGTTTTATCACTCTGCCGCCATGGCAGGCTTGTTTGTAAGTGATTATCAGAACTAGTGCCGATTTTCAAGACACACCACGGTGGATGTCTTTCCTGGTTGCTGCTGCTAGGGCGTAGAGGTTTTAGTTTTGGATTCGCTATGGCAGCTGTTGTCCATCTTTTCTCGCCAATATCGTTTGACTGTCGAGCTGCAAAGGGAATGCAGGCGCATTATTGAATCCTAAGCCGGTGATGGCAGCTGTGTTGGGAGGTATCAAGTCGCCGTTGTTGGGGCTCATTGCATGTTGACTTATCATTTTTCACCCGATGCACTATGTTTGGATCCAACAGCGTTTGGCTGCGCACGTGCAGATTTAATGGTTTTACTTACCACTTTTAAAAGATTTTCTCCAGCGAATGTCTATTTATACCTAGGGAATGGTGTTTTTACCATTGATTTTTACGGTGAATGTTGGAAAGATCTGTTGCAATTTATCGTATTAGCGGAGATCACCTGTGGAGCTCACATGGCACGTCCTTACCGAGTATCTCATCTACGTGTTCAGCTGGTCCTATGCCAGGTAGGTTTTTCATTCATTTGTGTTGGTTTGACGAGTTAAAAATGATTTTTGAGCTATCACTTGTGGTTATCCCGAGAAATGTTGGGTAGGTTTGGTTGTGGGTTTAAAAGGGGGGCTTCCCCTTTCATTTTAAGATTCGTCATTTCCTGCTAGGGTTCGAACTTGCCTGGGCCGTCCTACCTGCTCTCATAACCTCATCATTTTTTTCGGAGAATTTTTTCCCCACGGTCTGTTAGGCTATGATGATTATCCAGGCGCCCGAGCTTTTTGCCGGCATGGAGTAGACTGGGTGCTCGCTTTTGGGCATTTTTAGAGTTTATATTTTTCTTGTCTCAGGAAAACCCTATAGGTTTTAGCACTATATCTTTCAGTCGTGGGATGATGATCCTAGAGATTTGAAGCTAGGGCATCGCTGCCCTGAGCGTTGGAGTGTGGCTTTTGGGCTGTGAACCTTTCAGAGTCTTTGCATCGAAGTGCGGAAAAGCCTCATAGTATTTAGGTCACATTTCTTTTCTAGAGTACAAAGGCCAATGTTTGTCTATGTCCAAAGGTTTTATTGCCAAAATTTGACCCACTGACCTGCATTGTTTGTCTTGACCTAATGGCCGAGGCTATCAGGATAATGCAAAATACTAATGATTATTTTGGACAGTTGGCCTAGCATATCATATTCAGTTTGTTTTATTGCATACGTTTGTTTAAGGATGTAAATGCTAAACTTTTTTTGGTTTCTTGCAGTCAACGCTCGCACCTAATTGTATGATGAAGAGAGGTAAAAGGAAAGCTAAGATTTTCGATTATGACTTAGATACATAGGTTGCCAAAGTTGCACCCATACCAAGGGTAAAGATCATTTATGAGGATACAGAGGTAGTCACTGGAGCTGAGCCCAAGTTCAAATGGGGTCAAATTTATCACTGGATGGTAGAAAAGAAAGTTCCAGAAGTGGGGTTGGAAGACTTGGCCCTGTATGATAATGCGTTGAGATCCGGGATAACCAAGGTGACCACTAGACCGAAAATTTTATCTTGTGTAGAAGTGATCGGATGGATTTTTCCTACGATAGACACAACAGGGATGTTGATGAACGATGTAGAGAACAAAGGATTTGCATCCTTCGCACCCGCATTTTTATCAACAACATACAGCTTTCCCGAAAAAAATTACCGTGAAAATAGACTAGGTGAAGAGTTTGAAACTCGATTACACTGCCACAGCTTCGGATGATGATGGTTGAGGGAAAGAATTTTAGACACAAGCAATTGGGGGAGTATGAGACAGCTCATCTCAGGACCCCATACAAATTAATAGTTTTGATGTTGAACAAGATTTATGACAGAGGTGATGGGAAGTTTTACAAGTTTGGGTGGATCCCACTAATATACCATATAGCTATGAAAGGAACAGTCTTCAACTGGGCTGACATAGTAGCCAAAAAATTTTCCACCTCTATCAAAGCATCCCAAGAAGGTTTGCACCTCAACAAGTCTGAATTTTATATTTCTTCCTTCTTAGTGGATTGCATACTTTACCACCACTGGTTTGAAGGGCTAAAGTGTACATCGAAGGGAGGGAAAGCCCCTATATAGACAACTTACCAAATGTTGGGGTCTCACAAATATCATAATCACTATAAGATTATCAGTGAAGAATTATGAATGCCCTTATATCGGCTAATTTTTCTAGAAGAATGTACATGCCTATCTGAGGGAGCCTTAGAGTCTATCAAAGAATATGGGGATTACTTATTCTCAGAACAAGGCACATATTTGAGGATGTATGGGGAAATGAAATCACCCTCATTGCTACTGAAGTATGCGACCGATTATATAGTTCACAAAGAAGTTGTTAGACAACTTTTCTTGAATGGATTTGGAAGTCACCTGTTTGATCTAAAGAAGGACGTGTTCCCACCATTACCCTTCTATGTGGGTAGTTACAAGTTCACCAAGGTCAAGAATTCCCCTGAATTTGTTGAGCTGGAAACTTTCCATTTTGGTGAAAATAACTTTCACCGAAATGATTCTCAAGGTAAGGTTGCAGCCTATAAGGCAACACTCATAGTAAATTTCGAGTATGCTAAGTACATGGACAAAGAAGAAGAAATGTATAGGAACGTTTACAGCTTGACCGCCTTGAACAAACAGCTGATACTGAAGACCATAACAGCTGGGGATAAATGAAGTGGAAGAAGCAATCTAGAACCAAAGAGCCAGGAGGAGGAAGCTGCCATAAAAGTAAAAGAAGAGACGGCTCGAAGACTAGCAGAAGGTGCAAGAAAGATCTTAGTTGAAGAGAAGCAGTGAGAAATGGAAGAAGAAGCTGCCAGGAAAGAGAGAGAAGAAGAAAAGAGAAAGAAAGAGCAGGCTATCCAAGAAAATATTGTTGAACTAGAAAAGTCCATAGATCAAGAAGCTTTAAATCCGAAACAAGAAGGACAGGACCAAGAAGGGCGCACAGAAGAACAAAGCAAGAAAGATGAAGAAGATCTAGGTGGTGAAGATCAAGGACAGTTCCCTATTCGGGATAACCTAGAGAACCCTCCATCCACATCAAGTAGCATACTCACTGGAGGTAATCTCCCTTTAGTTGAGTTGGAGTTGGTTCCATTTACCCCATTGAAGCAGTATGAGGTTGCATGTCTAGAAGATGTATAGTTTGATCCCAAAAAGAAGTCCATCATGTGGAAGAAAGAGAAGACTCTGAGGATAGGAAACCAACACCCGGTCACCACGGTCATAGAAAGAAGAGTAGTGAAAAATGTAGAAGATAATCCGAAGCAATTGGCATCCATGGGCATTGCAAATGCATATGCAAATGCTCATAATATTGATAAGCTCACAGAGACCCTTGAGTAGTGTAAGGGTAAAATGGCCGAGATGAAAGAGGTCTTGAGGAAAGAAGAAAAAGTCTGCAGAGAATCAAAGAGAAAGTATGAAGCTACTCTTTCAGACTATGAAAAGCTTCAACAAGAGTGTCAAATTCTAGAAGAAGAACGGGACACTCTGAAGCTGTCAAACATGAACCTTAGCAGGGAGAAAGGGGAATTGGAAAACAAACTTGTAGAGATGGAAGCATAGAAGTCTATGGCTAATCAATAAGCATAACAATATGAAGCCCAAGTGGCGGGATTAAAAGCTCAAAAGAGTTCTTTGGAGGTGTTATTAAAGGCAAAAAATGAACAAAGGACATATATAACACCTCTGACAAAGCATGCCCTTTTTCTCAGAAATAAGATCTATCAGATGCAGATTTAGATCGCGGGAGAAGTATTCAAAGTCAAACAAGTAGAAGATCGTTTGCAAGAAATTTCAGCCACAACTACAGAGTTCAAAGACAAAACTCAAGACATTGTAGAGTTCATTTAGGGATGATTGACATGGTTGGAAACGACCAAGGAGCCTCCGGAAAACACACCAGTCAAAGCTCTAGAAAGATTGCAGCTTGAGTATGAACTAATAGGTTTCAACAATAGAGCTGCTGAGAAATTGATAGAGGTAGTCCAAAAGACAATAGATAAATGCAGGGAGTTTTCTAAGAAAGTACTCACAACCCATAACAAGTGTCATAAATCATCCAAGAGGATGATGGATGAGCTCCCACCTCATGAAGAACACTTGCAGCAATTACATGCTAGATTTCAGGAGGATGAGCTTGGCATACAGTTGATAAAAAACTTAGATGAAAGGGTGATTACAAATGTGATTGCTCAAGCTGGAGTGAGTAACTGTCTTTTAGAGGATCAGTTTTGACTACTCCCAACAAGGATGGCTAACATAAGGGCTCAGGCTTCCAAACATGAAGTCACGGTCAGATTCTTGGTGCCTGCCGAGTTTGATATAATTGCTTCAGATGCTAAGGCATGGAAGCAATTTAGTGCTGAGTTAAATGGGCCCACTTAGGTGTTTTGTATTTTTGTACACATGGAAATATATTTGTAATAATTTTTGTATTTATCTCTTAATTAGTGAATACACTAAAAGACAATTCTTTTGTAACCGAATGTAAAGGAAGCCCAAGGGGCAGGAAAACCAAGAGTTTTTTTAGATGTATAAATATAGGTGAAGTCGAATAGAATAGGGACTTTTCTAGATTTCTCATGTGAAATACTTATTGTAAGAGGAGCTATTTCTGATTATAATAAAGAGGATCGAATTTTCTGTTGGAGAAGGAGCTGTTGAGTTTCAAATTCATGTTGTGTGGATGGCTAGATAAAACTATTTATGTGTTGACTGACTATGCAAATTTGTGATATCGTTCTAACTCTGAACTATTTCTTAGTCATGAATGATTTCATTTCCTTGTTTTGAATCTTATGTAACAAATGAGTAATGAATGCTTTAATAAACAATGAGCTATCTCTATGTTAATCTTTCTGCTGTGTTCCTTGTATTCTAAATTATATCAACTATCTGTAAAATTTGGTGTGCATAAAATACAGTACATTACTCATATTAGATTAGGTTAGTTAGAATTAGATTAGTTTAGCTTAGCTGTTATTTGATTTCTAGGATTTAGGAAAAAAGAGATAAGGCAGGAGGTAAGAACCTACGCATCACATTGTGAACCCTTTTCTTCCCAATCATCTGTATTTCATTTAGGCACTTGCATATCATTTATAAAACATAAAAAACTCACATAAACTATGGACTGGGCCGCAACCGATAAAACATATTTAAATCGTTACTTAACTCTACGGTAGCTGGACCATAAACTGGATGGATTCCCCATACCAAACAATAAACGAGCTAATTGGGAGCTGTTATTGGGGAGAATCCCTACTTTCAGTACCTGGGATTTTCTAGGCATTATCTGAGAAAATTTTTAATGAATCCTTAACCATAACATACCTATAAGAATGGCCTAACAAAAGACCTTTTTTCTCAACAACATCTATCAACAGAGACCCGGTGTCCCTTTCTAACTGCCCCCCTAAGAATGAATCATGAACAAAAGGTGTATTTTGAAAAGCCCCACTGGCTTCCCCTTTGCCCACACAGTTTTCCCATCCCGGTGACTCACAAAGGTGTTATTCAATACGTAAAACAATAGAGTTTAATTATTGTCATACATCCCATCCTTGAATAGACAACCCAACTTTTCAATCAGACCCATCTCTACAAGCTCCAACATAGGTTATAAAACCTGATTTTACCCCCCAAGCCCCACAGAGATCCTCTATGAGATGGGTTTGATAACTCCCCTCATTTCACATGACACAGAATAGAAATTCCATAAAAGCACACTATTCTTCATAATATTTAATTCTTTCAGAGTAAAAGGATTAAAAACATTTTGGGAGAAAATTTCAAGCTTACTCAGAATATTAGATACCGATGAATCTGAGCACCTTTGGTTGTCATCCACAGGGTCCTTCGTAGATCCCAACAAATATCTGAGTAGGAAGCCCCACTGCCTCATAAGCAGGTCCATGATTCTTTCAACATTTCCCTGCAAACCCATTCCTTCCAACTTCTTCAAAACTACAACTTGGACACTTGTTCCTTGAGTGTCCCATCTTTCTGCAAAGAAAATATCTGAACGGAATTCATTTGTAATCCAGAATTTGGGTAAAAGTATCCTCTCCCTAAAAAATCACCACTTCTGTGGGAAACCATTCAACACATCCAACTCCACCAGTAAGGTTTCTACCCTCTTATCAACCCCATATAACATGTATGTTTCCATGTGTATAAGCCTTCCAATTATGCTTGCCAAATCTTCAAACACTGGTCAAGACCAAAGCTAGAGTGGAAAGCCTGGTAACAAACACCATAGATGTTGAAGTACCTTTGGTTACTTTAAAGGGTTGAACATAGCATGCCACCTGCTAAGGACCAACAATTCCCCCGATAATCCAAGGATGCGGCTGAATTTTATCAATCGCCTCCATAAACAAAAAGTAGAAGCAATACCAACCATTTACTAGAATATTTAGTGTAGGGATATATTCAACATACGACTTCCAGTTGGACCTGATCCATTCCAGAAACTCCATCTAGTTTAGTCAAGTATACTCCAACAGCCCAACAAGGGTTCTCAATGATAGGAAATCCACCCAGTCCAAATGCACATCCCTCCCAACTGTCATGTATATGGGCTCTTCAAAGGGTTTATAGGTTTTCAGAAACCTCTTCACCTTATCCTTTTTCCTAGAAATTATCTTTCCCTCACCATGCCCGCCTTGAGAATTTTTTGCATTGAATGGGCACTCCCCCTCCCCCAAGTTAGCGTTTAATGTGACCAAACTCACACACACATTTACAGGCTCCTCTAGTCACTCTCCAGATTCTATATTTGACCCTATATTTGAATCTCCATTTCATTTGTCGTTATTACTTGATCTTGTTTCTTCCTCCGTCTTTGGTGAACCTTTTTCTAGTAGTAACCGAGAGTTTATTTGAGTGAAGAAAAAGAATAGGCAAATGAAACGAATCTTGGGGGGCATGTATCTAACCTCCTTACATTATGTTGGATTTAATCCACTTGAAAATTATATTGGAGGTAAGTACCAACCACTGGACATCATGTTAGGAGTGTACTCATCAATGGGACTCATATCAAGCATACTTTATTTTGGGCCTTGATCTCCCTAAACCATGAAACAACATTCCAAGTATAGTTCATTCTATGTTGTAAGCTCGTTAAAAAATGAAGTAGATGCTTTGAGCATTCTTCTAACATTTATTCAATCTCGTTAAAAACAGTAAGAGGTGTCGATCTTACTTTTCACCTTTTCATACTCTGGTTGAAAAAATGAAAAGTGGTTTGAGATTACTTTTTTATTTTCTGTGCTCTGGTTCAAACATGAAAACATTTTTCGAGCAATTTTTATGTTGTTTTTTTGCTCGTTAAAACCATAGTAAATAGCGTCGAGTTTATTGTTCGTTTCCCCATAATTGTGAATCAATGGAACAACGTGAATGATCTTTCTTTCCTTCATGCTCGATAAAATTTTAAGCTTTACACTTGTTATTGAAGGAGCGTTTGCTCGGTGATAGTTTAACCTTTTTTTGGACCTCGTAGACTAATTACGAAAAAAAGGAATACCTTAGTCTCCCATTGACTAAGAGAGTTATCCTAGGTATTATTTTATAGTTTTTCAAGCCTTGGGGACTAAATTTACAAAAAAAATCACCCTAGAGTCTTCTTTAAATTTTTCAGACTCTCTAAACATGAAAAATCGTCGAATTTACCTTCTCTGGACTTGTAAAATCAAACAGAGAACGGTTTTTTTTGGGACCAAACCCCTCCTTTATCAAGTTCGTAAAACATGTGAGATTGGACTCATCCCAAAGATGAGTTATACCAATCATTTGTTATCCTCCTCAAGATCCTTAATAAAGAAAAAAGGTACTCCTCAAACATGATGGGGAATAAGGGAAGGGAATATATCTGAATTTGTGTGAATGGAAGATTGGGCCTAACCCTTGAACATGGAACCTATTTGTTCCACATCCAAACAGTTGGGTGATCAACTTGTCTCTGATTCATGTCAAGTCCATGAGTTTCATTACTCCTTTTGGGTCATCCAGAGATTGATCCAATCATGTCGCACTATATCTTGACTCTCGCCTCTGTCAATGCTGCCAAGTATTCCGTCGTGTTGTAAATTGTTCAAGGGTAGTCTTTTGTTTGAGTCAAAACTTTACATTCATCTGTTATTTCAATCAGCAAACTAGTCTCTTAGTGCCTTTACCTGTATACCTAGTGTTAGTCTATGCTTATATGATTTACCATCTAAAATCATCCTTATATACAAGTTTTGTGTCAATGATATGGGATACATCATGGACCTCCTTCAACAATTATGTCTCTGTTGACATCAACACATCACCCACGGTTTAGACTTAGAAACCACCAAGTACCTTGAAGCATGCATGCCTCAATAACAAGTCTTCTCGCTTTTGACAGTGGTTTTACCCTTATTGACCTCTGATCGAATGATTATGATAATTCTCAACTTCAAATCATCTATTTGCATTCGTCAAAATGTACTATGCTACCTTGGGGATCATTGTCATCACTAGTGATTTCCCTCGCACTTGTTAACAGTTTACATCATTGACCAGTAATCAAGTGGTTCCTACCATGTTTGACTTCAAATTCTTTTATTCACGTGGTTAGGATCATATCTATTATGAGTTTGGTTTGAAGACCTTGGGGTATTCCATGTTGCATATTCTAGCCAGGATGCGTTGGAGATTATTTGAGTCACTTCTCATATGGATATCTTGTCACATAGATCCACATTGTACTGGTCGGTGTCTATGATTTGATCGATATATATATCAATTTATGTATGTTCTCGTGGTTATGACTTACATTTTTTATTGATGGTATGGATCCACAATTTTATTCTTTAGCCGCCATATCCACCTCTATTGCTCGCATGGATTTGCAGCGTATTTTTCAACAACCATGCTTTGAGTTATTTAATTGTCTGGTTCGGAATTGTCAAAATTTGTAATATCTTTGGTTCTTGGTGTTAGTTCTTCTACCGTTGGTTCTTTTTTTCGGTAAGTCACATCAAAGTACAATACATATCATCTTACTCTAGCTTCGTACTTTGGGGGGGGGAATATATTACATGGAATTTTTGTCAATGTCAATCACCTTGTGATACCTCATTTCCTTGATCCCTAAAGTCAATATCAGGGTGGATGGATACTTGTTTCCCTTACCTTGTAGTTATATTATTGTGTGACCTCAATGCGCCTTGCTTACTTAAAACCATGCGTCGAGCTCCCCAAATGCATATTGTTCCCTTTTCATCATGAGTAATTAGCGCATCATGTCTCCATTGCAAAGCGTGTCGACCCCTCTTGACGCCTATTGTTGTATTGCCAAAGTGTGTCGACCTCTGTATGGGAAAAAATGAGCTCTCGAGAAGGTTCTTGAGCATAATCTTGATGGATATAGTATTATCCCTACATTCTTGGATCTATCTCCAGCTCCTTGGTTCTTGGGATCACATCTCATCCTTTTCCCACATTAATATCAACTTACCCCTATCCACATTGTCTTATAAATTGAGGCATTGGGCCATGGGTTGAAGGAGGGAAGTCTATAGCAGGTAAATGCTGGAGGATTTGGTTTAGAGCTTTAGGTTGTGTAGTGTGATACATCTCTTTTCTTGTGTGAATTGATGGTGGAAGGAGACCATTGGAAATAGGATATAATGCGAAGGCCTAAATGGTTGTACTCTTTTCTTTAATGTCTTTTAGTATAAATGATATGTTGTTTCCCATAGTTTAGTTTTGTTAGTCATGTTATATCATATATCCTTGGCTATTTGATTAGATCATTCTTATTATCATTGGTTCAATATACTTTTATCTCATTTATATTCAATTGGTTGTGATTACTAGTATGCACAAAGTTGGATTTCATTTCCATGGAAACAACAAAGACAAACATCAGATTGAAGGTGAGTTCTCCTTACTCTATCTCGTTGTCATCACTTGATTGATCTAGGTGAAAGTATATATCTTTGTGATGTTCTGTTCTAGATCTGTACAATACAAACTAACTAGGGAGGTCCACTTGCATCTATGCTAGGGACTAATCCTATCAACAGTAACTAAAGCGCACCATGAACGGTGCACTGAATTAATTACAACACACCGAAGATGAAAAACAAATAAATAACATTAAAAAAGCATTGGTGTGCTATAATAAGTATAATGCCCAGTGCGTTATATACCATATAAGCATCGTTAATTGTGTGCTTAGGTGATCATAATGCACTATTTACTGGACAAATTATTTTAACAATAAAAAAATCATGCACTTTGTTAACTACAAAGCATCAGTGTGTTACATGATTTCTAATCAACACGTATGGTGGGTCTGTAATACTACAACACAACGTAGACACGGAGTTAGTATGGAATATATTTAGTCAATGTGTGTAGTAGTTAGGGGCATCAATGCTTTGCAAATACGTTTATGCATTGTCCACGATGGAGGGTTCCATACAATGCACTAGTATTGACATGGATATGTGTGAAAATATAGTGGAATTTGGTGGGAAAAAAATTGAAAAGGCAAGTTGGTGTGTACATGTTAACAATAAGCACACCCATGTGACGGTGTGTTAATTACACATTATATGACTAATGCTTTTAATAATAGGTCTGCACCGTATACAATGCATACTTATTATTAACATGCACCAGACTATGGGGTGAAAAATTATTGTTTTCATTCATACTCCTAGTGGTGCATCTAGAAATATATATAGCACTGGTTACATGCTACTCTATGAGTAGTACAACACATTAGTAAGTGATGTTGTGAAAATATTTTATTCAATTGTAGTAGTGTCTAATTTAATATGGATTACATCAGTAAAATGGTGCACTATATGGTAATAAGGAAACCCCACTCGCGGTGCACCTTGTAAATTTTTAAGGAGCACTAAAGTGTGTGGTGCGAACCGAAGAGTTCGAACACACTGTGCATAATTTTTAAATGGGAAAATTCTAGTTGAATTTCAATTTTTAATCCAGTAAAATTTTAAATTAAAAGGTAACAAAGACACTACCTGGACATTTGTGCATTGAGGCATGGTTTCCACGTACACAAAAAAATGAAATGCTCCCACCGTTTGAAAAAATTATAAAGCCACATAGGAAGCAACAAACGATAGAAATCCAACCACATGAGAGAATGTATCAAAGAGTGCGTCAAGGAGTCAATTGTAGCATCAATGTTTAGGTGGCCTACAACACTAAAGATTGGTAAAAAATAATTTTCCATCCGGTAATTTTTTTTACTTTATCCTATTACGATGTTCCTGACTATCAGACACACCAATGTGTTTAAAAGATAGAAATGCACCACTAATGAATATAAAATATAAAAAAAATTCTCGCCTGGAAATTTTTTAATTTTACCCTACTCTAGTGTGCCTTGCAATGGCACACCCATACACATTTGTTACATATGAACACACAATACATGAATATAACATTATTCCTGTGTTTTGGATATGGATACACCTCGATGCATGATGCACAATAAGAGAATTCCAGTGAAAATAAAAAATTAAAATTAAAAAAAATAATTCAATCACCAATTAATGAGGAATGTTGAAATCAATGCATTGAGGTAATTAGCGCTCTAGTATGTTATCTTATATAGAACACATTGTATTGCGTTTTTGGAAAAAAAACATATTTTTCCATCAGGGGCATGTATTTGTGGCTGGAAGCAGTACGTTTTATATGTTGATGCATCAGTGCATCATGTTATTTGAAATACATCAATTAGTGTTGTTGTTGGTGTGTGTGTGTACGTGTACGTATTCCACATTGAACATGGATTTTCAATGTCGATGCATTGTGTTATTGTCCACACTAGTGGGTTTATATAAAGTGCACATCTATGCGGTTGGTAAATATAAAAATCTTCGCTAAAACCTCCACCCGCTTGCCTCCTCTAGTGACCTCTACTATAAACGAATATTTGGGCTCTTTTTAAAGGAGTGTCTGCAAAAACCTTTGTTAGAAGGTGTTTCCTTCTAATGATGGTAACATAATTAGAATAGGTATTTAACTCCTTAACTTAGCTTGGACTCCTACATACTTTTTCACAAGTAGCATTATGTGCTTCATTTTCCATTATACCATAAGCCCGCTACGTCATACATACTATAAATGTTGCATTATATTTCCACTATTCATTTAGCCTCAAGGAGATTGCTTCTCATGTATTTCAGATCAATGTGATATGGACAACATTTATGTACCTAGATTGGATCTCATTCGACCATCATTATCATTATTATTGTCCTAGAGAATATATTCATGTACTTCAATCAAGCCCCATGTGGCCTTAATCCCATATTGTATTAAGATGCTATGATGATCCTAGGGACATTGAACTAGTTCATTTATATTTGACATTATATACACACCTTATCACTTTGGTACAACTGTGTTTGCGGGTAGGTATTGACGACCCTTCGAGGGGGGGATTTTTTCTCTTCATCTTCTCTTACTCCTTGCATAAATGATCATGTTTTCCTATAGATTGAAGAAATAGAAACATGTGATGTATTTTAGCAATATGATATGCTCCAAACCTCATACATAAGGGGGAAACTATTATATCCAAATTTTGTTTCCTCACTTTGTGAAAAGAATTACCACCTTTAAACATCGCTTTCAAGATCATTAGTCCCATTTACATCATCATATGACCTCAACATTATGACTACAAGATTAATCAAATCTAATTTTGACCATAAAAAGTCATTATGCATAATTTCCCTAATAATTTGCATGTGCCCCTTGCACTAAAATTCTAAATACTTGAAAGTTGTGAGTTGGAACTAAAAATAGAAATTGGTTTCTCATTAATGGTGTTCACTATCCAAATAGTTCTAGTGGCTAAAAGTGGACATCACCAATCCATTATTACTAAAAATATCATTTTATTTGGTCTCCAATACCTATCATTATCCCAATACTTCATCAATGAAAGGAGATTATTCACATTGGAGATAGTTCTAAGAGGTGTGCACATACCTTCCTATAGATAAATTCATCAAGGTCATGTATCATATCACTTACCACAAAATGGTTATTTTGCTAGATTTCTTCGAGAGAGAGAGATATTCCAACTTTGTCCTCTTCTTTCTACCATAGGAATCCATATTACACCATCTACAACTTGGAGTGGAACAATAGAGGAGAAGAAGAACCCTCCCTTGGGATAGTCTTTGAGCCCACATACTTCAACCTACTATTACCAAGGTCTTGTATTCTATTTTTCTCTATGTTTATTAATACAAATTCTTACATTCTTTCTTATATATGTTTTGCTTGTAGAAATTTAGTTCAACTTTATTTCCTTGCATGATATATAATAGATTAGAATGCATTTTATTTACAAGGATCATTTAGTCTACAGATATATATCTAGTGCTCAAACAACATATCCCTTAAAAAGTGTTTTCTAGTACATGTTGGTGGTCAAACACCAACATTGCACTAAGGAGCATCATTTCTTATAGAGATACACAATTTCTTACTATATTTTGTACTTCACTTTTGGAGAATTTGGATACTAAATTGAATATATCTACTTCCTTCCACCGTTGTAATTTTGATGGGTAGATGAAGGCGGTGAATAGGATTTGATTTTACCTTATAACATGTTACAAATAGAAGCATCCAAGGAACTGAGACAATACAACATTTCTATAGCAGTGTGATCCACACTTCTAATACTAAGTCCCATTTTGAAATATGTTTTGGATATTTTCCATCATCACTGTGGGATAGTATATATGGATAACCTGAAGTAAGTCCATGAACCTCAAGTGATGCATTTAAGGTATATAAGTTCATAGACAGGATCAAGAATATACACCTACAAGTTTAGGGGAAACTAAATTAATCTTAAGAAAATTACAAGGCTGTGCATGCATGATCAACGAAAGGTTGAAAATACCTTTAAGGTAGGATATAGAGTCTAGTTAGACCTAAATAAATAAATGTTACAAGGTTTTGGGTAAAAAATCAAGGCCTTTAAAGTTATGGACATTTCAAAGTATTGAAGAAGATAGGAAACAATGCTTATGGACTAAGATTCCCACCTTGCATTTGTATTTACTTGATAGTAGATGTGGATAAATTCAAACTTATGAGCCCTCCAATGTTAATGAGGATGAAGAGGACCAAGCATTACGTTCCATTCAAGGTTTGATGCACATATAGAATTACCAGAGGATATGATTCTCCAAAACAAGATTAGAATGACCTGAAGGGATCATTAAGAACTTTGGTAGGTGTGATTAGCGTCTAAAATGAACACTACCAATTTAAGGCCAAATGGTACTCCAAAGAGAAACCTAAGGAATTATTTCCTCGTGATATCCTTCAAAACTAAAGCTTTTGGAGACTAAAATCCTCATAAAATAGGGAAGGATGATCTAAAATGGAATTTCAAGGTTATTGTTTTACTTTATTGATGCCTCAAAATGAGGAATATATAATTTAATACCTAGAAGGGTTATTTTGGGTCAGATCTTGAAAATTGCACAATTGAACTAGAACTGAAACTTGAGTTTAAGGTAAGGAAGTGGAATTCTTTAAGGTCTCCAACATTTTCGACTATTGTTCTAAAGGTCCTCAATGAATTATATAGGTAAATAGTTTTCTGACCATGTTTTTTTCTCCTCGAATGGAGCGCATTATAACACTTATGCCCCCAACAAGGTAATGGTCAAATTATTCCTTGTGGATCCATAGTTGATCCAACATCGACATCAACATCAACAATAGAAACAATTGACTCAATATAAAAAGTAAAAACTAACAAAAAAATTAAAAATAAAAATGTTAATGTACCATGATTAATCGATATAAAATTAATAATTTGTATCACACTCCATTAGAGACTTCTATAACCATCAAAGAATAAAAAAAACCATAAACTTCGTTCTAAGGAGTATTAAAACACTAACTAAATAAAATTAATTAAGCCACTATTATACTGATTTCATGTTCCTAAACATGGCATCCACCAAGATGAATAGAGATGTACAATAAAGCAAAAGGTAAAATAATTCTATATTGGACTATAGCATACCATAGCATCTTGTTGCAGCTGCAACTTTTCCCAAATTTCTAAAAATTTTGGACCCTCCTTGTTGATTTTGTTGAAGGCTGTTTGTTCCCACTCTGCTACACATTTGGATTGTTTGAGGCCAATTTTTCTTGCTTTTCGAAATTCGTTTGGGTCTGCGATTGTTTGGGACTGTAGGACTTAGCAGGTTCATGATGTTTTATCATTGCCAAGGTTTGGCCAAGGTTTAAAATGGGATTTTCAATTTCTATTGTCGGAGGTTAGTTAGACATTGCGCCGATAATTAAAGCCTTTCACTGATCCTGTATTTATTGTTGAAGAAAAATATCGCTTTGCGATGTTCCGGAAGGTGTTATGACTCTGATCGGAGGTTGAAGGCTGATTGAGGTCCGCCGTTGCAGCCACAGAGTAAACTATATGCCCATCGGACTGCTTGTCCTTTCATCGATGTCTTGTTCTATTGTTTCTCCGATTTTGACTAGTTTATGGATTTTCTTGACTATTTAACTTCCGCCGTTGCGGCCACAAAGTAGACTAATTGCCCGTCGGACTGCTTGTCCTTTCGTCGATGTCCTGTTCTATTGTTTCTCTGATGTTGACTAGTTTGCGGATTTTCTTGACCATTTAACTTCTGCCGTTGCGGCTGTGTAGCGGACTAGCTATCCGATGCTTCAGAAGATCTGACCCTCGACGTTTTATCGTGCCAATTTTTGGTTTGTGTTCCAGAACCCCTAGATTGTAGGTCTCCAGCCGTTGTGGCTGCATAGCTCACTAACCGACCGATGTCAAGTGTTCCGATTCACCGATGGGGGTTTTTATGTGCCCGTTTCTTAATCATTTTCCCACCGATTGTTATGAGCTTGTAACTGGTTTCGTAAATGACCAGTGTGCCTTGTTTTTCTTTAGGGTGAAATTTTCACATGAAAACCCAGCCCCGGTTTTTTTTTCTTTTAGTACTTATTTTATTGGTATTATGGTTTATGTTTATCGAAGATGGTCGAAATAAATGATGAGTTTTCGTTTGATCGCAGACAAGGGAGATTTTCTCAGATCCCTTTGAAGATTATTGCAGCGAAGACGATGCAGTTGGAAGACAAAGCATGTCAAAGCACAAGGCAGCAGAGTTGTTGATTGAGGAAGAAAATAATAAGGGTCTAAAGAGGGACCGAGTAATGGTAGAGCGTAATCATTAAAGCGCAAAGGCCCAGGCTTGGGTGGTTCGTTAGTTACCTAGCTATGCCCTTTTTTATAAAAGTCTTTATTTGAAACGTAACGTTGAATGATGAGCATTCACAAAATGACAAGACTGGAGATTGAAACGGTTGTGGGGCAACCGAAAGGTTTTGAGCTAGTTCTTGTATAAATATAGAAAAGAAATAGGGAAAAGGGGATTTTTCCCAGTGAGACTTGTGAACTACTTGTTGTAAGAGGAACTACTTCATTTTGCAATAATAAAATTACAATTTGTCCTGTTGGAGAAAGTGTTGTGTGGAATGTTCAAATGTGATGAAATGAACAATGTTGAAGGGGAACTATTTCTTTTTCAGCTGTGTTTCATTAACTGTGAGATCGTTCTAACTTTCTGAACCTATGTTCTTATATGAATGTTCTCTGGTTTATTTTGTGATAATTTCCACTATGAGTAATGAATGTTTTAACAGACAACGAGCTATCTTGTTGTGCATATATTTATTCATGTTTATGTGTTTTGTTTCTAAGAATGAGCTATCTGTGATTTAGCTTAACATATGAGCAGTAATACATTACTCATTAATTGATAATATTGCTCCCTAGGGACAACTTAGTTAATCCTGTGTTTTTTATTTGTGTGTGATTTAGATGCAAGAGAGTCTAAGCTGATAGGTAAGAACTTGTGTGTCACATTGTGACCACTCCTCGTATTCTTTATCGATCTGCATCTTAGATAGGCACTTGCATATCATACTTAAAGTCAAAAATACAAAAATATACACGGTGGATCGGGCTGCAACCGGTAAAACCTTTTGTTTTTGTTACTTGACCTATGATAGCCGGAACGCAAACCGAATAGATTCCCCATACCAAACATTCATGGGCTAGTTGGGAACGTTGACTGGGGAGAATCTCTTGCTGTTGTTGCCTGCGAATTTCCAGGCCTCAACAATTTCTGGCGCTAGAAGGAGCGCCACCAGTGCATGGCTGGCCGGGGAAATTCATTTCCTTGAAGTTACTCCACCAGTGATAGTTTTGAAAGCAATTTATTTCCTGATCCAAATACTGAAGAGAATAGAGAACATTTGTTTTCTGTAGACAACCAAGTAGTTAATGATATGAGAAGACACACATGGGCCTATGTAAAGAGTATTGGAGGATTACCCACTATCCCTGATTTACCCCGAAGAGAATACAAGAAGAAAGACCGTCCCATCTTGGAAGATTCTGTGTTGGTTGGAAATTTGGAAGAGTTAGTAGAAGTAGCATTACAGGAAGTCGTTCAGCCTCTGAATCAAGTAGGCCCAAACACACCTTACTGTTCTCCTATGCATGCTCCTGTTCCCTCACCTCCTCACTCTCCACCTAGACTGATGGCAGGCGTTAATGCAAATCAGCCACTTAACCCACCAAATCCACCACCTGCTTGGAAAGCCATATCACCCTTGAACTTAACACCCTTGTTGCATGACTTACCTTAAGCTTTTGAGAAGAAGCTGCCCAAGTTTGATCCAAATGAGAAGATGTTAGTAGATGACCATTTACAAAGTTTCTATTTGGCAATAGAAGGATTAAGGGCTGGGGAACATGAGGATGTAGTTTGTAGACTTTTTTCGCATACCCTTAAAGGAGCAGCAACATCATGGTATTTTGGTTTGCCTGCAAACTCTATCCCAGACTAGGATACCTTTGAAAGGATTTTTAGAAGTAAATATGCAACCCAAAAAACTCATGCCGCTCTCATGAAAGGACTGTGCGCTTTAAAGAAAGAAAGAAAAGAGAATGTGCATAGTTTTACCCAAAGACTTGCAGCTTCTCTTAAGAATTTTTCTAAAGCTGACAAACCCTCAGATAAAGTTCTGATTGAGTATTATACTTCAGCTCTAGGGCCCTATTTGGCCATGTTTTCCAAAATGAAAGCCAAACCTAAGCTAGCAAAGACTTATGAAGAAGCGTAGAGAGTAGAGGTTGAAAAGGAAAGCATCGAAGATTATCCTGAGCAGTTAGGAGAAAAAAATGTTGGGAGAAAAGATTTGTTATTTACTAAGACTAAAGAGGAGCAATCACCCGATTTCGAAGGAATGGCAAAGATGATGCACAAGCTCTCTAACAGAATAATAGACTTGGAAAAGGAAAAGGAAGCCCAGAAGTTTTATAAGCCTTATTACAAGAAAAGGGAGGATAACAATCAATCCCAAACCCCTCCGCATAGTCCTGCATCGATGAACTTAATGGAGGTGGGGATGGATAACTTTTGAACTTTTCACCAACAAACCCATTCTGAAAAGAATTGTCCTCAATGGATAAATTCAATGACGTTGGTAATGAATCAGCTGTTGGATTCCAAATTAACTGAGGATAATGATGAAGAGGGAAAAGACAACAATAAATCAAAAGAAAAAAAAGAGGATGAGGCCATGGTTTTATGGGACTGTGTATTGTTTTTTGATACCGAGGGAGAAAAGGATCCGAGACATGAAGATATCTTGGAAACAAATGTGACGAAGAGAAGCCAAGGGTTGATTAAGGAAAACACTCTTATGCTCCCAAAGATTAAGAGACTTCAAAAGAATATAAAGAAATTTCAAAAAAACACCTCAGCTAATAAAATTCCGGAATTTACCACCACCAGTCAAAATCCGAAACAGATCAACATACCTACTAAGCCCATTGAAGAGAAGATCAATAATGTTAAAACAAATCTCATAGAACATAAGATGGATTATGACATCGTGGAGGATATAAAAAAGGTAAGGGAAAATATCTCATTATTTGAGATGTGCAATGTGCCACAGCAGAAAGAAAAGTTATTGAAAGCACTTGAAATATCAAAGGAGAAGCTTCCCACTGACAATCAGCCCCAAGAAGAAGAAATTGGTGAAGCAAGTGTGGGAGGTAAGCCTAAATGCAAGACTCCACCTTTTCTCCTTACTTTTGAAATTTTCAACCACAACGTGCACAACTACCTAGTAGACTCGGGGGCATCAGTAAATGTTATGTCGTTGTCGGTCTGCAAAAAGATAAATGGACAACCTAAACCATCTACCTGGAGGGTCATTCAGTTGGACAGAACGAATGTGAAAATAATTGGGGAAATGGAGGATGTTCTTATTCGCTTATCCTCAAATGATAAGGTATGTCAATTCATCGATATTGTAGTAGCAGGCATACCTGAGGCTTATGGACTTGTTTTGAGTAGAGATTGGTCGGCAAAGCTAAGTGGATATTTTGCTTCGGACTGGTCACATCTATGGCTACCTTATAAAGGAAGCCCAAATCAAATTAAAGTTTTAAGAGAGCCCTACACGAAACACAATGTTACTCAGTTCGAAGGGAAAAATGAACCAATGAATTCTGTTTTTGGAAATTACTTTATTGAGCTAGAACCGGGAAAATATCAAGCGGAAGAAGCCAGCGATACATCAAACGCTCAGCCTGATCTCTTTCGGTTTTCACAGGCTAATGAAATCGATTGTGAAATAGTAAACTTAGCTGTAGATGTAGATGTTGATTCATGCAAAGTAGTGATAGGCGATTTTTGGATGCTTTTCTTTGATGGGTCTAAAACTTTAGAAGGGTTAGGAGCCAGCTGTGTCCTGATTGATCCTAAGAAAAATAAACATTTTCTTTCATGTAGGTTAGATTTTGAATGCAACAATAACATAGCCAAATATGAAGCATTAGTTCAGGGGCTAAGAAAAGCAATTGAGTTAAAGATAGAAAATCTGAAAGTGTATGGGGATTCTGAAATAATTGTAAAACAGATTCGAAATCAAATACATTGCATTTCCCCTCATTTAAAATCTTATCAAAATGAAGTATGGGATTTGCTTAAATGTTTTCATGCATTTAATATTGTATCGATTCTGAGACTTAAGAATTCAGCAGCTGACTTGTTGGCCACCTCAGCTACAAGGCGTGTGCCCTCTAATAACCGGTGTTCTATTGAATTGCTTTTCAGGCCCTCGATTCCAGATATGATTACCAATCTACGAGTTTTTGATGATGATCAACAGATTCTAGAATGCTTGACAAATGACGAGACTTTCAAAGGGGCAATTATTAATGATGAATAACATTAGGCCGAGCTAAAATTCGATAATTTTATTCCTAAAGGAGTCAGTACTTTAGAGTGAATGTTTGATCTAAACGAGAAATTCAGAAGGCTAGTGGATGTGAAGACTCATAGCTCGTCTCTATAGTTCGAGTTGATTAATTTAGGGACTGAAATTGACCCAAAATATGTGAATTTAGGAAAGTGTTGCTCTCCAGATGAAAGGAATAAGTTCATCAGTCTGTTCAAACAATACAAAGATGTTTTTTCCTGGACATATGAAGATTTGAAGACCTATGACACCAATATTATTCAGCATGTTATCCCCATCAGATCTGGGGTCAAGCCTTATCAACAGCCTTTAAGGAAAATGCATCCAAAACTGGAGCCTCTAATTCAGAATGAAGTAAGAAAGTTGTTGGATGCTAAAATAATCTTCAAAATCAGACACTCGGAATGGGTGTCAAATCTGGTACCAGTAAGAAAGAAATATGGAGAAATTAGAGTATGTGTGGATTTCCGAAACCTAAATCGCGCTTCAGATAAAGACAATTATCTTGTCCCACCCATGGAACAAATATTGCAAATGGTTTCGGGTTCTGAATTATTTTCTTTATTAGATGGATTCTCTGGCTACAATCAAGTGTTAGTAGTTGAAGAAGAAAGACTTAAAACTACATTCAGAACCAGATGGGGGACTTTTGCTTACAGAAGGATGCCTTTTGGACTCATAAACGCTGGAGCTACTTTCCAGAGGGCTATGAACATAGCTTTCCGCGATCTGATTGGCCGTAGTGTTGTAGTATACCTCGATGATATCACAATATTCTCAAAGAAAAGGGAAGAACACGCATTCCATCTAAAATAGATTTTCGAACGCTGCAGAAAATATGGTATCTCATTAAACCCCAAGAAGTGTGTGTTTGCCGTTACCGAAGGTAAGTTACTGGGTCATGTGTTTTCTAAGAAGGGGATCTCCATAGACCTAGCAAGGATCAAAGCTATCGAACAGATTCCCCTAACCCATAATAAAAAAGGCATGCAATCATTTATGGGGACAATAAATTTCGTGCGAAGGTTTGTGTCGGATTTCGCTCAAATTGTTAAACCTTTGCAGCAAATGGTAAAGCAAAGTGTACAATTCAAGTGGAATGATGTAGAAAAGAATGTATTTAGTAAAATAAAGACAGTTGTTGCGCATGCACCCTCCCTCAAAAGTCCGGATTTTGAAAAAGATTTTATTTTGTACACTTTCGCATCTGACGATTCACTAGAAGCGGTGCTTACCCAGAAGGAAGATGGGGGAGATGAGTTCTCCATATCATTTATGAGCACTGGTCTGCAGGGAGCCAAATTGAATTACCCAGCTGTGGATAAACAAGCTTATGCAGTCTTCAAAGTGGTAAAACAATTCAGACCATATATACTTAAGAACCGGACAAAGGTAATAGTTCCACACCCAGCTGTGAGGTCTCTTTTTGTACAAAAGGAATTAGGAGAAAGAAGAGGCAATTGGGTAACAAATTTACAGGAGTATGACCTTGAATTCAAGCCAGCCTCCATAGTTAAAGGGCAAGGATTGTGCAAGCTAATGACTGAAAGTAAAGACAGTGAAGAAAATAACTGGGAAGACGAAGCTGATTTACATTTAATGGATGTATGTCCTCTTTTCACAGCTCCAGACTCCTAGTATCGAGACCTTGTGCATTACCTTCAGGAGGGATTGTTACCGGAACATTGGAATTCTAAGCAACGAAGAGCACTACGTCTTAAATCAGCCTCATACCAGATTATTGAAGGAGTATTATTTAGGAAGAATTATGATGGAGTTCTTCTCAGATGCTTAGAGAAAGAAGATGCGAGGAAGGTCATGATAGACTTACATGATGGGCCTGCTGGAGGACATTTTTCCAGAGACACAACAACCCATAAAATTCTCAGAGTCATATACTATTGGCCCACACTGTTCAAAGATGCACATGCCCATGTCAGAAAGTGCGACATCTGTCAAAGGTGTGGTGGAAGACAAGCTAAAGCAACAGGACCATTATAGCCTATGATGATAACAAAACCTTTTGAGCAGTGGAGAATGGATATCATTGGAGAGATAAAGCCAAATTCTTCCTTGCAACACAAGTATATTCTCACGGCAACTATTTAATTCACTCAATGGGTCGAAGCTATTCCATTGCGTAAAGTGAATGAAGATGCGGTCATGGACGTCATGCAAGATCATATTATTACCAGGTTTGGGGTTCCAATTTCTCTAGTTTTCGATAATGCTACTTATTTTTCCTCTATTAGATTAACTGCATTTGCTCATGAAAAAGGAATTAAGTTGCATTACTCTGCAAATTATTATCCACAAGGAAATGGTTTGGTTGAATCTACAAACAAGAATCTGATTAGAATCTTAAAAACGACTGTGATTGAAAACCAGAGTAGTTGGCATTCAACATTACCAAATGCTCTTGGGCTGATAGGGTCACCCCCAAGACTTCATTAGGTGTGTCCTCGTATACCCTTGTTTATGGAAAAGAAGCGATTATGCCCCCCAATATCATGCTACCCTCTTCCATAATAGCTCAGGAGTCAAGAGGATCAGATAATGAAGTCTTGTAGATAAGAATCAATAATCTTTTGAAGGCAGAGGAATCTAGATCCAAGGCCAGAGAACGTTTTAAACAACAACATGAGGTAGTGAAAAGGTGGTTTGATAAGCACAATGTAACATCCCTCGTAGCCTCGACCTAAAACTCACAGCGTAGGTAAACGTCACTATGAGTATGAAAGCTAACTCATCGAACTTTTAAATGAAATTTATAACTGCTAGGAGACTGAAAACGT
This sequence comes from Pseudotsuga menziesii, assembly GCA_001517045.1. Classification (NCBI taxonomy): domain Eukaryota; kingdom Viridiplantae; phylum Streptophyta; class Pinopsida; order Pinales; family Pinaceae; genus Pseudotsuga; species Pseudotsuga menziesii. The sequence continues at coordinate 138,100 of LPNX011001258.1, read as the reverse complement.
GTGCGACTTAAACGATAAAGGGAACGAATCCACCAGGGGGAAAGAGCGTTAATGTAAGTGCAAATTGAGGACTCGATCAATGATTACTATGTGTCGTGAGGATACTTGTGAATGCTGAAAGAATAAGAGAATTGTGGTTACTTATTAACACGACAAAATCTTGTGTATAAAGGTGAGTCGTTTGAGAAAAAAATACTCTACTCATTTGAGAAAAAAATGGGACCATGCAATTCTTAGAGTTTGGTAATTTAAACTCTTTATTAAATTTATACGGTACCGATTCAACCATACAAAGTCGGTTGGTATTGGAAATCTAAATGTACCAAATAATAGAGGAAATGGGCTCTTACACATAAATATAGAAGAATCAGTAAGATATATATATGAATATATACATATTCCTCGAAGAAAAGACTAGAAGGCATATGACTTCTATAAGACCTTTCTATATGGACTTTGATGTAATCCGATATATTTAAAGATGAGGAAAGGGAAAAATAATGAAAGTGCTTTTAGCATAAATACAAATATGACATCACAAATATATAAAAAGGTTAGTATAATGAAAATGGAAATGCTTTATGCATAAAAACAAGAGATATGCTTTATGCATAAAAACAAGTGATACCACGATGTATAAATACAATGAGAAAGTTTAAAAAATACTAAAAGCGAGAAAATGCTTTATAACTAAGAATGCTCAGCATAGAGAAAGGTGTAACATCAATGTGAACAAAGGCAAAGAACCCTCGAACCCATAGGGAGAGGGAAAATTTTAACGACACAGTTTGGAACTATGAAAAACATAATTGTAAATTATGAATCTGTTTTAAACAAAAGGTGTAAGGGTATTAATCCCATATGCGTTGGGAGAAAAGAAAACTAGAACACCTCAACCATATTAACGAGGTAAAATGCAAAAGAATGCAAGCCTCTTGTAAGATGGAAAATCTTACAACAGGAACCGTGGGTGGAGGCTTTGGGGAAGAGCAGAATCCATTTTCGGAGAAGAGCGTGAGTCTGCCAGCCATAGCTCTACATAAAATTGTAAGTAGGAATCGTGACCTTTTGTATTTTTGTTTTCTTCGAAGCACGGTATTACCTGCACTCTTTCTGGCATGTATTCATTACTGGTGAACCTAGAGGTTTATTTCTTGTCGTGGTTTTGTTGTACTTCGTGGGTTTTGTTTAACGCGTCCTGGCGATCTCTGTTTTATTCTATCTTAGACCAAACAATAGTACTTGAAAGACCCTTGGTCTGATTTATTTAAATATCAGAGAGTTGAAAACTGTGGTATGCGCTTGTGGCGATAGCGAGTACGTTCTGGCAGTATTGGGTTTTGTTTTTATTGTTGTTCTAGTTAAGTTTTCGTAGATGAAGGTAAGTGGGTTCATACCCTTGTGTGGTACATAAATTCCATAAACTGCAGATTACCAGCCTATTGGTTGAGTTCACCTTACCCGCAGTCCCACAGTTGCAAATCCAGATCCATCTGGTGATCCCCAATGCATTGTTTTAGAACTGTTAAATAATCGCTCTGGTAAGTAAACCCCTGCCGTGATTTCATAACCAGGATTGTTTCCTTTTTCCTATGCGATTTGCCTTATGTGAGCCACTATTTTTTTGATTTGATCGGGGAATATTTATTCCAGAACTGTATTGCTATTTATCTAAGAGCCATCACTTGGTTTTGAGCTGCAAAATTTTATATAAAGGCCCACGCGATTTGTTCCACTTACTGGCCGAGAATCATTTGATTTTGAACTTCGTTACCCTTATGCCAAGACTGTGTGTGCCTTAAGTTTGTCAAGGACAGTTTGAAACTGAATTTTATTGTATCGCTCTAAGCTGAGATTTGCAGTCCCTGTGTTTGCTGCCTGAGTCCAGGACACCCATGAGCTTATCGATGCTTATAGTCCAATATAGCACTATTTTTCACCTTGGGTATACTTCATTATTTATGTTACGTGCATGTTCATAAGATTACTATGAGTTATGGAATAGTACTCATGCGCCACGGTTACTTTGGCTTAATGCAAAGTATCATAAAGTATTTTCAATAAACTTTATGATTAAGGCCAATGTAATTAATATAGTAAAATAGCAAAAGTCTCATAAAGTGTTTTCAATAAGATTTATGATTTAAGGCCAAAAGAATTAATAAAGTGAAATAGGAATTTGAACATATGTTTATATGGTGAATAAAAAATATGGTAAAGAGAGATAGCACTTATAATCACAAAGATTTTGGTAAAACATTACTATAAGGGCACGTAGAGTCAAGTGAAATTCTTTTTATAAATAAAGTGAAAAATTCCCCTTGAATAAATGGAAGGGAATTTCTATTTATAAGTAATTTGCATAACTTTCATATTGGACTTTCCTTAAATATGCTTCATACATTTTTATATAGTGGAGAAAGTGTTTCATTCATAATTTAGAGTTAGAGCGAATTTAGTACTTTGGGTTATAAATATAAAGGATGGGACAAACATTGTTGTGGGTTTAAAGGATGTTTATAAAAAAAACATTTCCATATCTAAGTAATCATATATGGAAACACTTAGATAAATAAATGGATGCATCAACTTTTACCTTAAGAAAATTGGCAAAATGTTGTGTAAGTCCTTGAGTAATGTTATGCATGCAATATTTGGTAATGCCTTATCATAAATCCTAAACCTGGTCACTTTAAGCGTTGTATAGGATGTTTAAGCTTTGTAAAGGTGTAAACTGTCTCCCAAACCTTAGTGGATTCATTCCCGCTCCGGGGTGGCTCTAGGTGGGAAAAACCTACGCCAAATAGAGCCAATGGTTGGGAGGAAAAGTCGTAGGACGTTTTCAGTTGCCCTGGTTTCATCCATAAGTAATTGTAATGATTGTTTCATTAAGGAATGTATTTTTATGTTACCTTCTTGTTAAGTAATATTGTTTAATTATTTCTTATTTTATGGTGATCTGAGGCATAATTGACATGATCTTAAGGTGGTTGCAGAAGAAGTTTTACCAGGTTTATCACCACTCTCGGAGGGTAGATTTGTGGAATGTTTCTACATATGTACTCCTATTATAAGTAGGAAAATTTTCCCTATCGAACATGTTAAAGATCTGCTAGAAGTTTTATTTCTGGTTGCCAAGTCATATATCGGTGCATCATGTATTGAAATGTAGTGATAGGTGGTTGGACATAAGGAGAATGTGGGTAAGTTTTGTAATATATATATATACCATTCAAAATGATTTCCACCTTACGTTATAACTTCCCTTGCTTATATCATTTATGGTTCATTAATGAGGAATGTTTAGATAACTTCCCTTGCTTATATAATCTATGATTGGTTCATTAATGAGGAATGTTAAAATAACTTCCCTTGCTTATATCATCTATGATTGGTTCATTAATGAGGAATGTTTAGATTCGGGGAATTCAATTGGCAATATATAAGGGTATCCATTTTAGTGTAATCATGAACTATTGATTGTTGTTAAGTTACATATTGGGTAGATATCATTGTTATTTGACAACCTTATAACTTTTAGTATTGATTTCAAGAGTTAATATGCATTGCATCCTAACAATATTGATGGTCGTAAATGTTTTCATATCTTAAGAAAAATAATTTTACACCATAGACCAAGGATCTACGGACAGACTTTTCGGGTTCATTACACACAAAGCTGGAACAAAAGAATTTGAAGTAGGAGATTTGGTTCTTAAGTGGGATCACCCTCATGATGAGAAGGGAAAGCACACAAAGTTTCAACAGTTATGGGTAGTCCCTTTCCAAATTGCAGAAAAACTTGGCTCCTCAACCTATAAATTGCAAGATTTACAGGGTTGGGAGGAGAACTTACCAGTAAATGGTTTAGTTCTTAAACCTTTTTTTTTTTTAAATTTTGTTTTGTTTTGTACATAAATAATTGATTTGTTTTGCCACTATGATTTGTTCTTTTCTTTTTTATTTAGTTTAGTTTTCTTCTAATTTCAATAAAAGAAGCAAACTTTTGGTTGCATGGAGAGCATCAAAACCCTTGATAAATTGAGGTTTTTGGGCATTAGACTGTATCTTATTATTTGAATCTGATGGAATTTCTTCTAGTAAGTAGTTTTCCTAAATGTCTATGAACACATTGAAGTCCGGTGTAATCCCTGAAATAACTTAGAATCAAAAGGTCTAGAATACTATTTCGAGGCTCCATCCATTTCACATCTAAGACGTCCTGGGGGTGACAGCAAAAGACCCATGGAAAGGGGAGCAGGGTAAACAATATATTATATCTAAATGATCCCATGCCAAGAATTGAAAGCTAAAAGGCTAATAAGAGTCAAAACTCCTAAGAAAGCAATATTTATCGAAACAAAGTACTGAATTATATGAGTACAGATTGCCAAAAGTTCTTCTCCGTCCGTGAGCTGAAAATTAAATGCATCTCTCACACAAAAGGACACTATGGATAGAAGAGCCTAAATAAAATTTAGAAAGAAAGGCATGAGGAGGACTCAAAAGGACAAAAAGTCCACAAACGAAAAGTTCCAAGTGGTATGGAGATGGGGAACAAACGAATATTTATGTTTACCATGTGTAACAATCCTATGGTGTCTAAGCTGGAAGCTACCCAAAGACAGAGGTAAAATGAAATCCACCTACTTAGCCTCGAAAGAGTTATCCTGACTTTGATATTTTGGGTTTCATTCCCTAAAATTGGACCATCATCAATGATTACAAGTACATATATTTGACATTATGGGAATCCAGACATCTAGAAGAATTCAGCATGTCGGTTTTACTGCTAAACAGTCTGTTGCTTAAGAAGGAGTTTATTCAGAGATCTAGGTTCACTAGTGAGTCGCCAATTGTTGGAGCTGCAACTTTTCCCAAATTTCTAAAAATTTTGGACCCTCCTTTTTTATTTTGTTGAAGGCTATTTGTTCCCACTCTGCTACACATTTGGATTGTTGGAGGCCATTTTTTCTTGCTTTTCGGAATTCGTTTGGGTCTGCGATTGTTTGGGACTGTAGGACTTAGTAGGTTTATGATGTTTTATCGTTGCCGAGGTTTGGCTGAGATTTAAAATGGGATTTTCAGTTGTCGTTGTCGGAGGTCAGTTAGACGTTGCGCTGATAATTAAAGCCTTTCGCTAATCCCGCATTTATTGTTGAAGAAAAATCACGCTTTGCGATGTTTTGGAAGGTGTTATGACTTTGATCGAAGGTTGAAGGCTGATTGAGGTTCGCCATTGCGGCCACAGAGTAGACTATCTTCCCGTCAGACTGCTTGTCCTTTCGTCGATGTCTTGTTCTATTGTTTCTCCGATGTTGACTAGTCTGTGGATTTTCTTGACCGTTTAACTTCCGCTGTTGCGGCCACAGAGTAGACTAACTGCCCGTCGGACTGCTTGTCCTTTCGCCGATGTCATGTTCTATTGTTTCTCCGATGTTGACTAGTTTGCAGATTTTCTTGACTGTTTAACTTCTATTTTTGCGGCTGTGTAGCGCACTAGCTATCCGATGCTTCAGAAGATTCGACCCCCGACGTTTTATCGAGCCAATTTTTTGTTTGTGTTCCGGAACCCCTAGATTGTAGGTCTCCCACCGTTGCGGCTGCATAGCTCACTAACCAATCGATGTCAAGTGTTTCGATTCATAGATGGGGGTTTTTATGTGCCCGTTTCCTAATCGTTTTCCCGCCAATTGTTATGAGCTCGTAACTAATTTCGTAAATGACCATTGTGCTTTGTTTTTCTTCAGGGTGAAATTTTCACATGAAAACCCAGCCTCGGTTTTCTTTTCTTTCAGTACTTATTTTATTGGTATTATGGTTTATGTTTATCGAAGATGGTCAGAATAAATGATGAGTTTTCGTTTGATCGCAGACAAAGGAGATTTTCTCAGATCCCTTTGAAGATTATTGCGGCGAAGAAGATACAGTTGGAAGGCAAAGCATGTCAAAGCACAAGGCGGCATAGTTGTTGCTCGAGGAAGAAAATAATAAGGGTCTGAAGAGGGACCGAGGAATGGTAGAGCGTAATCATTAAAGCGCAAAGGCCCAGGCTTGGGCGGTTCGTCAGTTACCTAGCTATGCCCATTTTTTATAAAAGTCTTTATTTGAAACGCAACGTTGAATGATGAGCATTCACAAAATGACAAGACTGGAGATTGAAACGGTTGTGGGGCAACCGAAAGGTTTTGAGCTAGTTCTTGTATAAATATAGAAAAGAAATAGGGAGAAGGGGCTTTTTCTCATTGAGACTTGTGAACTACTTGTTATAAGAGGAACTACTTCGTTTTGGAATAATAAAATTACAATTTTGCCTGTTGGAGAAAGTGGTGTGTGGAATGTTCAAATGTGATGAAATGAACAATGTTGAAGGGGAACTATTTCATTTTCAGCTATGTTTCATTACCTGTGAGATCGTTCTAACTTTCTGAACCTATGTTCTTATATGAATGTTCTCTGGTTTATTTTGTGATAATTTCCACTATGAGTAATGAATGTTTTAACAAACGACGAGCTATATTGTTGTGCATATCTTTATTCATGTTTATGTGTTTTGTTTCTAAGAACAACTATCTGTGATTTAGCTTAACCTATGAGCAGTAATACATTACTCATTAATTGATAATCTTGCTCCCTAGGGACAGCCTAGTTAATCCTATTTTTTTTTATTTGTGTGTGATTTAGATGCGAGAGAGTCTAAGACGAGAGGTAAGAACCTACGCATCACATTGTGACCACTCCTCGTATTCTTTATCGATCTGCATCTTAGATAGGCACTTGCATATCATACTTAAAGTCAAAAATACAAAAATATATACAGTGGACCGGACCGCAACCGGTAAAACCTTTTGTTTTTGTTACTTGACCTACGGTAGCTCGACCACAAACTAGACGGATTCACCATACCAAACAGTCACGGGCGAGTTGGGAACATTGACTGAAGAGAATCCCTTGCTGTTATTGCCCGCGAATTTCCAGGCCTCAACGCATCTCTTAACTCCACAATGAGCTTTAGAGTCTTTATATACTTCCTTGTATTCTCTATTTATTAAAAAGACATGAACATTCCTTCATTTCTTACTAGGTCTTCTACATTGTATTAAATAATGTGTCCATATTGTTTTAAATGTGTCTTTTGTAGAGTAGGTTTTTTTAATATCAATATGGATTTGTATAATGTTTTTTTTTAATGTTAAATTTTTAAAAACATAAAAAACCAATGATTACATAATTGAATATAAATTCAACATAGTTCTAACACTTTCAGATAACAGTTTATAAATATTTTTTCATAGAAACCCCAAAAATGATAACTGTCACAATAACCATTAATCATTTTTTTCAACGAAGGACAAATGCAAATTTACAAGTGGATTAATATTTTAATAATAACAATAAATAGTTAATTAACTAACAATTTCCGGATATTCTAGTTGGGATCAGTGTCAGATGGTGTAAAATTGACATGTATGTCGCTACCACCTCACGTGTTCTTAATTGATAGCTCTGGACGTGTAGATTTGAGGCTGAGACGCATCTCCATTTCCCTAGAACAAGAACAAAAGCATATTGTACGATCAACATGTGACCAGGCAGTATAGACAACTGCCTTTCTTCATGCACACTCTATTTAAAGGGTTGGAATTTCAAATGACGGACACCCGTCAAAATTGCCAGTGACAATGAAAATCTGAAACGTTTTATATATTCTAATCCAGATTTTGACGGTCTCCCTAAAATCTTAGCTGTATTTGACGGGTAAATTGACCCATGACGGGCATTTACCCGTCAAATTCCATCCTTTTACAAGGTATATAGCCCCAAATTATATCATACCTACTATCACTGACATGTTTAGTTTGATGCAGGGTAGGCTGCCATGGACAATGCCAAGGAGAAAGGAAAGCAAGCAGCCCAATCACTGAGGGTTCCAGTGACCAACAACACCAGGATACCATTTGTTGGCCATGTCGATAGCCTCGCTCTCAAGCAGGTTTGTTTTTGCTTCTGTTCACAGATGGTACTCATTATAATTGTCTCAATTTATCCCAGAATTTGTAAGTTGAAGATCATTGAATGAATGTTGGGCGCAGTTGATCTGCGGCACCGTTGCTGGCGGTGTTTCAAGCATGGCCGCTGCGCCGTTCGAATTTCTTCGTTCGAAAGCAGTGGCAGGGAAGGGCGGAACTTCTGTTCGGGAGGTGTTCTCGGACACTCTCAGGAAAGAAGGGTTCGAATTCGTGATGAAAGGCAGCTTGGTGTCCGGGATTATGACATCCGCTGTTCAGAGGGGTGTCATGTTTTTCACTTACGAAGCAGTGAAGAGGAGCGAAGAGAATAAATTCGGACGGGATGTCAAGTGGCTGCCCGGCTTACCCAGACAAGTTTCTATTTCAATTGTGGCCGGAGCCGTAGCTGCCTTTGTTTCCACTCTTGTCACATACCCAATGAGTACAGTAGGAGATCAGATGTTTCTTAAGGTAGTATCAGCTTTCATTCATCTTGTTTATCAAAAATATAAGCAAATTTTAGATGGAATTTTAGATTTATTATGAATTTAGATGGAGAACTCCAGTATGGGTTTTCAAAGCATAAATCTATAGTTTAGTGTTTTTAACTGTAAAGATACTTCTATCTTTACTTCAGATTTTAAGATTTCAGATCCGCGTCACAATAGCCATCACCCATCACAATAGCCAGAGTTGCGAACAGTTAGACGTTAGACCAAAACCCTGAGTTGTTAATCTCCGCCACCAGAGTTACGAGCCACAATAGCCAGAGTTACGAGCGGTGAGTCGCCGCCACAATAGTCAGAGTTACGAGCCGGCCAGAGTTACCAGTGGTTAGACCAGACCATGACGGCCAGAATTACCAGTGGTTAGACCAAACCAGGCCAGAGTTACCAGTGGTTAGACCAAACCTTGAGGTGTTGATCTCTGCCACAATGACGAGCGGTTAAGTTACGACAGTTAGACCAAACGACAGTTAGACCAAAGAGTTAGACCAAACCTAAAGAGTTAGACCAAACCTTGAGGTGTTAATCTCTGCCACAATCGTCTGCCACATCGCCAGAGTTACGACAGTTACTAGTTACAACAGTTAGACCAAAGAGTTTCACAGTTATGAGGTGGAGCTAGTGTTAATCTCAACCACAATCACCACAATAGTTAGAGTTTTAGAGTTATGAGGCAGAGCTAGTGTTAATCTCAGTTAATCTCAACCACAATCGCCACAACAGTTAATCTCAACCACAATCGCCACAATAGTTAGAGTTTTAGAGTTATGAGGCGGAGCTAGTGTTAATCTCAGTTAATCTCAACCACAATCGCCACAACAGTTAATCTCAACCACAATCGCGACATCGCCACAATAGTTAGAGTTTTAGAGTTATGAGGCGGAGCTAGTGTTAATCTCAGTTAATCTCAACCACAATCGCCACAATAGTCAGAGTTACTACGAGCGGTTAGAGCAAAACCTTGAGGTGTTAATCTTCGCCACAATAGTCAGAGTTACGAGTTACGAGCCATCAAATTGCAATATAGATGCTAGAGTCCCCATCCTTTAGTACATATCAGTTTTACATTTCTCAGACTATTGTTTGGGATCTTAGGCTCCATCCACGGCTGGTGTTTATCGAGCACACTGTGAATCTGGCTTTTGATCTCCATCTCAAAATTGGCTGCATGCAATGACCTCCACGGAAAGGCAAGATGAATCCTTCAACATGCATTTGCTGAGCTTCTGGATGTGGCACTCATGCTTTCGGTGGATGAATTCATTTCTTGCATGGCCTAAACGTGGCAAGCTTTGGTGTTATAGAATATTCTGTGCAATCGCTTTTTGGACGTAGAATTTATCTCTTCTGTAAGCGAAAAATGCACTTACTTATATAAGTATTTAATAACACACCATCGGGTGGCTGGAATAGGAATTACTCTTTACTGGGGGTGTTGGGAACTCACCTCGGGCTGGAGGAAGGTTGGCCCAGTAACTGCCTGTTCGGATGATATTTAATATATAACAGTATATGGGACGCCAGGAGAGTCAGCTCATGTGGGAAGCCATATCTAATAGACAACAACGGGTTCCAAAGTAAATACCTTGCAAACGCTCTCCAATTTCATATAATGGAGTCAATGTGGAGACAACCTAGCCAACACCATGACCCATGCATTAATTCAAGAAATTTACCTGTTCTAAAAATAAGATAATATGTAAAATTCCTTTTTCCTCTTGTTTATTTATTCATTGATCAAATCTTCGCTTAGTTGGATCACGATCCATGGTCTCTAGGTTCTCTCTTTGACTTATCATTGCAGTTTAAAAGTTTTCTTTCCCATTCTTAATTAGGCTCTATGCTCCCATGATTAATGCATAAAACTCAGAGTTACGAGCCACAATAGTCAGAGTTACGAGTTACGAGCCATTTAACTCCTAATCGTGTTTAGAAGAAAGGTTCGAAGGATGATTTACAAACATTGGCTGTATCCCCATTCTGAGGAGATATCTGGGCCATATACATCTAAGGTTGAAAGTTCGGGAACAGTTCTCCAGCCAAGCCCGGTAAGCAAAGAGTCTTGCTTCTATGTATGGATCTTTCTTATAAGCGAGGAGTTTTGCTTCTATATATAATAGAAAAGACACCGTCTCTTCCTATCGTTCGCTACCCTGAGGCCAACAGAGATACCCCACTGGCATCGGAACAACTGGAAGCTTCCATAAGGTCAACTTATTATATAAAACTAATGGCCACAATAGTCAGAGCTGTTAGACCAAAACCTTGAGGTGTTCATCTCAGCAGAAGCCAAAAAGCAGAAGCCAAAACCTTGAGGTGTTCATCCCCAACGCGAGCGAGCCGAACCCGACGAGTTTTGAACCGGTGAGTTTGAGCCCGACGAGTTTTGAACCGGTGAGTTTTGAACCCTTGAGTTGTTTTTCTGAGTCCATTTGTTGGACTCATTTGTTGGACTCACGATTGTGGTTAGACCAAAATTCATAGTTTACGAGCGAGCAGTTAGACCAAAACCTTGAGGTGTTAATCTTCGCCACAATCGCCACAATAATCAGAGTTACGAGCCACAATACTCAGAGTTACGAGTTACGAGCCATTTAACTCCTAAACTCTCCTAATCGAGTTTAGAAGGAAGGTTCGAAGGATGATTTACGAACGGTTAGACCAAAACCTTGAGGTGTTAATCGTTGCCACAATAGCCACAATAGTTAGAGTTACGAGCCACAATACTCAGAGTTACACAATACTCAGAGTTACGAGTTATGAGCCATTTAACTCCTAATCAGGTTTAGAAGGAAGGTTCGAAGGATGATTTACGAACATTGGCTATATCCCCATTCTGAGGAGATATCTGGGCCATATACATCTAAGGTTGAAAGTCCGGGAACAGTTCTCCAGCCAAGCCCGGTAAGCAAAGAGTCTTGTTTCTATGTATGGATCTTTCTTTTATGCGAGGAGTTTTGCTTCTATATATAATAGAAAAGACACTGTCTCTTCCTATTGTTCGCTACCCTGAGTCCAACAGAGATACCCCACTGGCATCGAAACAACTGGAAGCTTCCATAAGGTCAACTTATTATATAAAACTAATGGCCACAATAGTCAGAGCTGTTAGACCAAAACCTTGAGGTGTTCATCTCAGCAGAAACCTTGAGGTGTTCATCTCAGCAGAAGCCAAAACCTTGAGTTGTTCATCCCCAACGCGAGCCGAGCCCGACGAGTTTTGAACCCTTGAGTTGAGTTGTTGCTCTGATACCATTTGTTGGACTCACGATTGTAGTTAGACCAAAATTCTTAGCAGTTGTTAATCTCCACCACAATAGTCATCTCCAGAGGCGATTAGATAATCTCCACCACAATAGTCATCTCCAGAGGAAATTAGTCCATGTCAGTTTCAACTCAGAGTCCATGAGTTTCAACTCGGGCATCTTTCCATAAACACACTCATCCTTATGGAAATGTAGTAAGTCCATGACAGTTTCAACTCAGAGTCCATGAGTTTCAACTCGAAGTCCATGAGTTTCAACTCGAGCATCTTTCCATAAACACACTCATCCTTATGGAAATGTAGTAAGAGATGGGATCTCGAGAGGCAATTAGTCCATGTGAATTTCAACTCAAGGTGAAACTCATCATGCACTTTTCCATAAACACACTCATAGTGATGGAAATGTAGTAAGTGATGGTATTACACAAATGGAAGGTTTCTTCCCACATTAAAGGCTTGTGGGGCCTTTTGTCAGCAGGATAAGGGTCTGGAACTCAGGGTGAGAATTGAACCCAATGTCTAACATCTGATGGCATTGTCAGTGCAGATTTATCAAGCATTTAGATGGTATAATCAGTCTGGATTCATTAAGCATCCAGATGGAACTACAGAGCGATTAAGAACCTAAGAGCGATTAAGAACCTAAAAGGATAAAACATGAGTCAAGACACAACTAAAAAATCAGATCTTAAAGGACCTAAGATCAAGGTTAATAGATTTATGAGGTTTATATTTATCAAATTTATCAAGCATCAATTATCAGCGTAGATCAGGGTTAAGATGCTTACTATTGTGGACTATTTTAATCAAAACACAAGTCTGAGCTGTACATGGACTTTTGGACTATGCTACTCTGTGACATTAACTCATCTTGATTCCAAGTTTACTTTTTAGTTTGAATTCCTATATTGAATGAATTATCTGTAGATGGACTTTGCTACTGATCTAGATTCACTAACTAAGTCATGATGTATATTCACCAACTCCAACAAGTAAAATGAAGTGTATTAGCGAATCTTTATTGCAATTTTACTTAATTTCTAGTTTGAATTCTTATATTGAATGATTTATCAGGGAAATGAGTACAAATCCACCACAGACGCCATGAGCAAGATCATAAAGAATGAAGGGATTGGAGAGCTGTACCGTGGCCTGATACCGAAGCTCATAAGGATGGTGCCCGATGGAGCTGCAAGTTTCTTCACGTATGAAACTCTCAAGAAACGCCACATTGAAAAGAAGAAGAAGAAGAAAAATGGTATTCATGGAGAAGAGATTGGGACGCTTCCTTCCCTGTGTTTTAGTGCTATTGCCGGTTTAGTTTCCACCACACTGTCTTATCCGCTGGACAACATTACGACGATGATGAGTATGCAGGAATTGCCCAAGGGAGGAGGAGCTCTGGAGTCTAGAGGAACAAATATATATCAGACGTTGAAGAAAACTGTTGCCAGGGAAGGCGTAGGACTCCGAGGTTTGTACAGAGGAGTTGGGTTGAGATACGCCGAGATTATTCCTGTTACTGCCTTGGCCTTCATGGTTTACGAGTTTGCAAAGAGGGTTCTCATTGCCCGTCACAAGGAAAAACCAGACGAAGTCAAAGGGTGACTCTGTGGGTTCTGTATATATATATTTTTTTAAATGAATAAATTTGTTTGTACATATTGGAATCTTATGTTGTATGTATGTTATATATTGTTTTGTTTCTTCAATGGGTGGAGATTTAGTAGTGTCTAGATGCTCTCTAGAAGTTTGTTGGGCCCTTTTGAATGTCTTAATTGTTGTGAGAATAGTGGAGGTGATCAATTCGTTAAGTGGAAGAATTGCTGTGAGAATTGTGGAGGTGATCAATTGATCTCTGGAATATGTGGGGGAGGACCTCTTATTTCTTTCTATGCTATGAAACAAAAATAATCTACGATTCAAAGGCTCACTGCTAGCCACTAAACTCATAGCCTGGTACATTAAGAATTTATAGGTTTTCAAGTTTAAACGTTGGAATGATACTCCACTACATAGCTTTGCGCCCCATTCCTTCTTCAAACATCTATTGGTTAATCAAAGTCAAGTATGAACAAGGATTCGGCTCCGTGTTCTCTAATGCTCAAGCCGCACAAAGGATTTCTTTCCACAAAAACATAGCCATGAGGAAAAATGATTCTTGAATCTATTCAAGAGTACCTCCTAAAAAAGACCAATTGAGGTACCAGATTTGCTCCAACTACACTACTGTAGATCAAAAGCTCTGCAACTACGAAACGTGACTAAACAACACGTACCAGATTTTCTGGAACTACACTAAAAAATAGTTACGAGAATTGCTGAATATACATACCAGAATCGCTGCAACTACAAACACAACTTCGCTTCACATGCACAAACAATTCAACACATAAATTGGTCCAAAAGCTCAAGAACCGCATTTCAGTTATACTATGGTTAACAATTGCATGGGTACGTATGCTTATCACAATTAAGCATTAGTTTCTTCAACATTCTCCCCTTAAACATTAAACATTAGTTCTCTCAACATTCTAGTGGGGAAATGCTGCTGCGAATTCCAATCCCTGCTATGTATATTACAGGGAAGGGGGATTGCTAATCATGATGCATGATGTGTGAGATAATATTGCTTTGTATATTAACAGGGAAGGGGATGGTTGTTGTGATAATAATGATGCATGATGTATGCGAGTGATTCATATATTAATGTAGTTAGGAATTATGAGAGTGCTTCATGTATTATTTTGTGCTGTGATAATCATGATGTATGATGTAGTTAGGTTTATTTTGTGCTATGATAATAACTATGCATGATGTCTCAGATTGTTTTATATTTTGTATTATGCAATTAGGAATTATGATAGTGGTTCATGTATTACTTTGCAGTTAAGTAATTGTCATTATCTAAACTTTTCCATAGGTGTTTGTATTTTAGAATTTGTGCTTGATTAGGATAAGTATTTAAGTATTTGAACAATTGTAAGATTCATATTTATTCACATTTATTTTATGATGATAATTTCAAATTATATATATATATATAATAGTTTTTTCCAAGTTATTTTAAACAACTATAAGTCTTGTTAAATTTGGCTAGCTCATTGGGTTAAGGTGTGGTACACTAAAAAATTCAAGCCATTCTCCTGGTGATGTTGACTAAAAGAATGATTATACAATCATCTACTTTCCATTGGGGTTATCAAATTTTAAAATATTGCAATGTCATTGCAATAAGAAAAATGAATAAAGTAATTCACACAAAATAATCAATTGTATTACATTCAAAGTCAAATACAACACATGTATATAAATGTTATGATATCTAATTTATTCCAATTTTGGAGTCTATTTTTTGACAAAAAGAATGATCATACAATCCTCTACTTTCCACTGGGGTTATCAATGTCATTGCAATAAGAAAAGTGAATAGAGTAATTCACACAAAATAATCAAGTGCATTACATTCAAAGTCAAATACAACACATGTATATAAGTGTTATGAGATCTAATTTATTCCAATTTTGGAGAGATAGGTTGAGAGAATATCTTAACAATATCTAACAACCCTAACAAATCTCAAACTAAATCTAGATGCACTCCCTTTGATGCTTATATTACAAAACACAATTGAAAAACATAAAGCACAATACTTAATCTTGTCTCACATGTCTTCATCAGCACTTACATCACTTTGAAATCTCTGGCACAACTTCTAACCATCACTAAATAAATTGTAGTGACTAACAATATTGAATACATAACTATGCCAAAGTACATAGCTCGATTAGTTTGCAAAGAAGTAGGCAAGTAACTGGAGTGATCTATGGAAATACTTTCATCTGTTGAACACATAGCTCCCTGAATCCAATAGGATCTAGGAGAGTACTCTAGATACTAAACAAATCCAAAAGATAGTCATATAAATGACCTTCACAAACTAACAAACACAGATAAACTCGTTCTTCTCTAAGAGGCAGCACATGTTCTCGCTGACATACTTAGCTCGTTGTATTCTTTAAGAAACACAAGCTCTTCACCGATTAGAAAGAGGAAGCACACCCAATAAAGAAAAAATAAATATATAATTAATAATAAGCTTATCACACACATAAACCAAAAAGCTGAGTCAGGCTATGTTCTCCTCGGTCAATGAGCAAGCAAATATAAAAATTAAAATATCTCGTGCACACACTGATTGTAGTCGCAGCAACCATAATATCCAAACAAGGATGTATACCCTTCCACAAAATGAAGGCAGGAATGTATCAAGTGATCTCGGGTAAGAATTCCAATTGCAGAAGTGGGTTGTGAGAGCCCACAAACACGACATGAATATTCTAAACTGGGCGACGGATGTTTTCGCCACCATGTTTTCATTGTGCTTTTCTTCTTCGATGCAAGGGTGTTCTATGATATTCCTCACAACCACGGTGTTATGCCTCTACTTTATAGGGTTGTGAAGTGTATTGAGTTCCTGGAGTTTACAAGGATTGGAGATTCGTTTGGATGGGAACTTTGCAACTAGGTATTGACATCATGATATGCTCCTTGTAAAGTTACAAATTCGCCTATTGGTTGGACAGACATATCACGGGAAGATAAGAAATCCTTCTAACATCAGCAATCTCGCAATCTCCATGTAACACCCCGGTTTTGACCCCGTTGCATTAAATGTACATGATGTATATATTGTAATGAATCATGGTGTGGAGCTAAAGGCAAAAGCCCCACCATCTATTTGGTTGTGTTATGTTTCGGCGAACGGAATCATTGCCGATGGTATATCGTGGTATACGGCACATATTAGTTGGCATCATGTGAATATGCTTTTTAATTAAATAAACCCCAACCAGCTATGTCACTGCAACCATATTTAAAAGGGCATGATATTCTAAGGATAAGGGGGGGGATTGTTAAACCTTGAGCCCATAAGGGAAAAGCCACATGTCATCCACCCTTTTTGTTTTGCTCACCTTCCCTTGTCTCATCCAACTACCACCTTAAATGTTTTGTTGATTAGTTGGGGCAGTTATTGCTGGGGAGTGGAGTGTGGTAGGACTGTCAGTCCTTGCCCACACGCACGCTCCACCAGCAAATCGGACCTCACATTGGGCAGGAAAAATGACTACGCCCATCATTCCACTCTCTCCACGATGACGTTGGGCACTCTTTCGCACTTTCCCACTTACCATTCTCCATTGTCGTCCATCCTCACACAAAGAGACGTCCTATTCATCACGCAGAGGATTCTTTTTGTTTGGTCTCATGCAACAAGGAGGAGAGTCGTTTTTGGCTGTCATTCACGTTTCCTACAGAGGGGTATCTGTGGTTCCTATATGGATTTGTGGTCTGCGTGTATGTTTTTCCTCACGCATAGGATGGGAGTCCGATTTCTTTCCCCAGTGCAGACTGTGTAATTTTTCCGGTTGCTTCATCCCATTGTGGAGCCGGGAGCTGAGGTCTTCCCCACGTTGTTCGTGGTTTTTGTTTCCCCATATTCTGTTGCTTGTGTTGTTTCTACGTGTTAGGATGATGTAGGTTGTTATGGGGTCATTTTGGCCACGATAGGGCCAAGAACGACTCAGGAGTTGTTTCCCCCCGTCCAAGCTGTGAATAGCTTGTTTTTGGCTACGTGTATGTAGTGGTTGGTCTTTGGACTGTGTTGGAGTGGGGATGAAGGCTTGGTTTGCTTGACAAACTTGTTGTGTTTGGAAGCTACACAGACAGAGATAGAGGGTTGGCTTTCTTCTCCATAACCCCTGAATAGCACTAGAAGGGAGGTCAAGTCCTGAGGGACTGTGTAGCAGAGAAGGGACTGATTTCCTTGTGTTGGGTGTGTGTGGGTGTTCTAGAAGCCAGGCTAGTTCTGGTGTAGGTGTCCTTAGCTCTTCTATGGGCTCACCAGCTTAGCATTTAGCCTTTCCCAACTCCTTGATGGCCTGATAAACCCAACTATGTTGGCTTGGATGGTTTGTTGATGACCTGATAAACCCAACTGTGTTGGCTTGGTCTGTGTTTTGTGTATCCTTGGTTCTGTGTAATCCTGCTTGTTCCTTATTCCTTGGGAAATCATGCCCAGCTCGAGGGTGGCAGCATTGCTAAGAGATTAAGGAGCACGCTGGCCTATGGTTGTGTGGAACGTTGCAGCGACGTAGCTAGTTGTGGGACAAATCCTTTATAAGATAAGTATTCTTGACCATTTCGTCTCTGCACTTATATTATTGTTTAATGAATGATGATGAACATGTTGAATGCTTGAATGAATGTATATTTGCTTCCGCTGTGTATATGAATGATTATGCATCTTAGCAGGTTTTATGTTTTAAGCATTTTTATTTCAATTTATATGTATGTACATGTTCATGGGTCTTTTAGCCCGGATGTTTAATGACGCCGTAGCGTCTTCTTTGCCGGTCGGAGGGTCGGGGATGTTACATTATGGTATCAGAGCGTACAGGTTGCAACATGGGCCTTTATGGGCCATGAAGAACCAGTTAGTAGAGGCAGGTTTCCTTCTGCCCAGAAGAAAATCGATGAATGATAGGAAATTTCACAAAATTTTCATAAGTGCCTGAACTGTCGGCTCATCGGAAGACTAAGTGGGAAGCTCTTCTAATGCAGCGGAGAGCTAGTTGGATGGCCACCCGACAGAAGATAGTTGAAAGAAAATTGTGAAATTTTTTTCTAAGTGTTCGTCGGCCTTCGGCGACAATTATTGGATTTGGGAGCCGTAGTTTCGGCGGAGATCAGTCGAAGACCGCCGAAACGTCGGCTCAATTTAGTTGAAGGAACACCCGATATCGACTATCGGCCGTCAACAACAGTTAGTTAATGAGATAGCCAACACGGCGGTAGGTTCCTGAAGTAATTTTCACCGCAATATTCTAGGTGCTCGTCGGACCGTCGACGAAGTTTAGTCGAGTGGATCGACGGCATTTAGCTGATGAAATAGCCGACACCGTGGCAGAAGAAAGGGGAAGGTTCGTTGGAAGGGAGCTGCATCGACGAAAATTAGAATACGTAAGCGCCGAAACGATGACAGAAAAGACATGAAGTTAGTTGGTAAAGCCGCCGACAGCGGCGACGGAAAGAATGATTAAAGAGAAAATTTTGAAAAAATTTCTAAGTCATGAAACCATCGGCAATCAGCAAAGTTTAGAGGATTGGATCGCCGATGGTTAGACGATGAAGTCGCCGAAACATCATCACCGTCGGTGAAGATCAATGGAATGGATTGGCGGAGAAAAGGTGAAGAAAGAGCCAACAAAGCGGCAAGAACAAGAAAATTTTTGGAAAATTATTCTAAGTATTGGACCCTCGGCTCATCGGGGAACTTAGTCTGATGAAGCTCCGATAAGACCATCGGCGTTGGCGGAAGAGGACAAAGACTAGTGAAGAGGATCGACGATGATTAGTTGAATGGACCGCCGATGAACATCAGAAAAATTTAGCTGTTTGTGCATCTGCCATTGCGGTTGTCTAATGGACTATCCTTTCGACGATTAGAGGCTTCAAACGCCAATAGGGGATAGAGCTTCCGACAGAGGATGAGTTTATCGTCTGCGGAACCCACAGTGGGATTACTACCCATAGTTGTGGCTACCTAAGGGACTCTCCACCTAATGGATAGTGCATCCAATTGCCGATACGCAGTAGTCCTCGGTATCGCAGATAAATAATAAAGACTGGAAGCCGAGACAACCGAGGATCTGATACAGCACAAAACTTTAGTTGTTGGAGCCGCTGATACATCGAACGATGTTAGTTGTTAGGGCTGCCGATGAACGCTGGAGGGAGTTTGTGGATTAGATCGCCGAAATGTCAGAAATTTTGTTGGGAATAGGTTCGATTGGGCCAAAGGAAATTTGTGTTTTTCAAGTGGATTTCTCAGCAAATTCCAGCCGTTTTTTAATGTATTTTTCGACGGATTGTCAGTGGATTACAGGGCTGAACAAGAAGAGAATTTTTGTGTGTTTAAGCAAAACTGTTATTTATAATTTTTCTCCAGGAGAAGGTAAGTAGTTCTGATTTATAGTAATGTTATGCATCTAACAGTTTGCTACTAACACGTTTGCAGAATCATAGACACCTTCAAGAGCAGTATTCCAGGTAGAGCAGTGTGGTAAAATAAGTGGTGGTTCAGTTATGAGAACCCATGACGAATATGATGCTCAGGATTCTTATGAGTGTGCAATAGATGCCATGGGAGAAAATGTCCGTAATGGAAATGATGGCATAGAGTCTAATGGAAGGAGATTCCAAGAGACACCGTCAGATGTTGTAGCCACCATGAGAAGCTTGATTAAAGCCCAGGAAGAACAACATCATTTGAATGCTGCTATGTTGCAAAGTTTGACAGACTTGCAAAGAAAGATAGACTCTGGATGGGGTACAGTAAGACCAGAAAGCAGTAAGAGCAGTACTAGGAGAAGGAGAAATACTTCTAGTGGATCAACTGACTCTGAAGAATCCAACGGGGATTCAAGCTCATCCTCTCGTAAAATAAAAAGAAGGAAACACCATAGGGATCAATCTCGAGATGAATTTAAGAAGGCTAAGCCTCCTACATTTTATGGTGAAGTAAAGACTGGACAAGAGGTTGAAGCTTGGCTTCTTGGGATAAAGAAGTATTTTCAAGTTCATGATTATTCGGGGAACATGAAGGCAAGAGTTACCATATTCAATCTGAATGGTAGGGCATCCATTTGGTGGGAACACTTCAAGAAAGTAAAGAGGATTAGTGAAAGAAGACTGAAGTGGAAATAGTTCAAGAAGTACTTCAGGTAGAAATACCTCTCTAATAGGTATTATGATGACAAGATCAAAGAATTCCATGAGCTAAGATTGGGACAGCAAACCATGGAAGAGTATACAAATAAGTTCTTGGAACTATTGAGGTATGCCAGGTACATCAAAGATGAAAAAGTGAAGGTTCGGTGGTTTCTGAGTGGATTGCCCCAGTCTTACAAAGATAGGATTGAGTTTTACGAACCTAGAACTCTTGAAGAAGCAATAAGGAAGGCTAAGTATTGCTATGAGAAAAGCAAAAGTAAACCTGATTACCATAAGGCATGGAAGGACAAGAAGAATGAGAAGTTTAACCAAAGAAAGAAAGGTTTCAAACCTTCTAACTTCAGGAATCAGCAGAAGCAGCCATCCCAAGCTGCGAGCAAGCTAGTTGGAGTGACAAGAGAAAAGCCTAAGGATCCATAACAGAATAGAGGACCACTTCAATGTTGGAGATGTGGAGGACCCCACATGTGCAGAACTTGTCCACTCGAGAATGAGAGTGCAAGACCAGCTTACAACATTCAAGAAGCAGAAACAGTGGGTCAAGTAGCAAGGGTAGTCCCTAGGATTTATACAGCACTGGAGGACCGCTAAGCAGATCACTAGTCAATGGTGGTTGAAGTTGCAGGTAAGATTGTTGAGCAATCTGTTTCTATTTTGATTGACCTTGGTTCTACTCACAGTTACATTACTCCTAGAGTAGTGGAGATTTGTGCTTTCAAGAAAGTAAAGCATAGGAAATATTGGTTAGTCCAGCTAGCCACTGGAATGAAGAGAAAGGTCAATGAAGTGGTAGAGAAATGTCCATTGGTCATGAATGGATTGACCACTTATGTAGATCTGAATGTTATACCACTTGGTTCCTATGATGTTCTCATTGGAATGGATTGGTTGGAAGCTCACAGAGTGAATCTTGACTGTTACAATAAGACTTTCGAATGCATGAATGAAGAAGGAAACCCAGTAGTTGTGAAAGGTATTCCAAAGGTGATTTCAGTAAGGCAGGTTTCAGCAATGCAGTTAAAGAAGTTCTGTAGGAAAGGTTTCCTGTTGTATGCAGCTCATATTTTGGAGGCATCAGAAGCTGAAACTCCTAGGTTGGAGGACTATCAAGGATGTGTTTCCTGATGAGATTCCAGGGCTTCCTCCAAAGAGGGACATTGATTTCACAATTGAACTTGTGCCAGGAGTAGCACCAATGTCCAAGGAACCCTACAGGATGAGTACATCAGAGATTCTAGAGTTGGAAATGCAACTGCAAGAGTTGCTGGAAAGGAAGTATATCGGGCCAAGTGTGTCTCCTTGGGGAGCACCAGTTCTGTTTGTAAAGAAGAAAGATGGTACACTCAGGTTGTGCATTGATTACAGACAGTTGAACAAGGTTACTGTGAAGAATAAATATCCTTTTCCTAGGATTGATGACCTCTTTGGTCAAATGAGAGGAGCAAGGGTATTTTCCAAGATTGACTTGAGGTCTGGTTAACATCAGGTGAGAATAAAAAATGAAGACATTCATAAGACAACCTTCAAAACAAGTGTCTTTAGCAGGTATTTGGACAAGCTCGTTCTTGTTTTCCTTGATGACATTCTTGTTTATTCAAAGAATGAGGAAGAACATGAGGAGCATTTGAGATTGACATTGCAATTGCTCAAGGAGCATCAGCTGTATGCAAAGTTGAGCAAGTGTGACTTCTATAGAGACATAATTCAGTATCTGGGTCACATTATCTCTAAGGAGGGTATATTTGTGGACCCTGAAAAGATTGAAGCCATTATGAATTGGCCTACTCCAAGAAATGTGATAGATGTAAGATCTTTTATGGGACTTGCAGGATACTACAGGAGATTCATTGAAGGGTTCTCCAAAGTTGCACATGCCATCACTTCCTTGCAAAGGAAGGGGATAAAGTTTGAATGGACATCAAGGTGTGAAGAAAGCTTCCAGCAACTGAAGAATCTTCTCACCAGTGCACCAGTATTGAAAGTCGCAGATCCAGAGAAAGATTTTGTGGTATGTATCGATGCATGCAGACAAGGGCTTAGAGGAGTCCTTATGCAAGACAAACACATGATATGTTATGAGTCAAGAAATATGAAGGAGCATGAGAAGAACTATGCCACTCATGATCTAGAGCTTGCAGCCATAGTACATGCTCTCAAGATGTGGAGGCATTACTTGATGGGTAGAAGATTTGAGCTGAGGATGGACCATTGTGGTCTGAAGTATCTATTTGATTAGCCTACTCTAAATGCTAGACAAGTAAGATGGTAGGAGTTTTTATGTGAGTTCGATTTTGAAATCAAGCACATAAAGGGATAAGAGAATAAGGTAGCTGATGCACTCAGCAGGAAGGTACAGGAAATGCATGTGGCATCTCTTAGTATTTTCCAATCAAATTTGAGGCAACAGATTGTTAATCATGCTGCTGGAGATGAATTGTATGAGCTAGTAAAAGACAAATTGCAGCAGCAAATTCTTGAGAAAAGATATGAGGAATATAGGTTGGAGGAAGATGGACTTCTTACTTATAGAGGCAGAATTTATATTCCAAATGTAGCATATTTGAGGAGAGTTGTTATGGATGAAATCCATCAAACTCCGTATTCTGGTCACCCAGGATACCAGAAGACGATTGCTACAGCCAAAAAGCAGTACTTTTGGCCAGGAATGAAAAAGGATATGGCTAAATACATTTCGAGGTGCATGAAATGTCAGCAGGCAAAGGTTGAGCATCAACACCCTACAGGTTTGTTGAAGCCTTTTTTAGTTCCAGAATAGAAATGGGAAGTTATTTCCATGGATTTTATTACAAGATTGCCGATGACTTGGAGGCAACATGATTCCATCATGGTTGTGGTGGACAAGTTGACAAAGGTAATGCATTTTATACTGGTGAAGTCTACGCATAAGACTGATGACATTGCAAAGATATTCATGAGGGAGATTTTCAAATTGCATGGATTGCCTAAGGCAATAGTCTTTGACAGAGATGTCAAGTTCACTTCCAATTTTTGGAAGGGGTTGTTTGCAGATTTGGGTACAAAGCTAAAATTCAGCACTGCATACCATCCTTAGACAGATGGGCAGACAGAGAGATTTAATCGGGTGCTTGAAGATATGCTTCGCATGTATGTGATGGACAAACCAACCAAGTGGGAAGATTACTTACACTTGGTAGAGTTTGCTTATAACAATGGACAGCAGACATCCTTGGGGATGAGTCCATATGAATCTTTGTATGGAAGAAGGTGTAGGACATCAGTGACTTGGGATAATCCAGTGAACAGGGTTGCGCTTGGACCAGAATTGCTCAAGGAAATGGAGCAAGAGGTTGTAAAGATCAGGCAGAATTTGAAAGCAACACAGGACAGACAAAAAAGCTATGTAGATAAGCATAGAGTGAACAGGGAGTTCAGTGTTGGGGATCATGTTTACCTTAGAGTGAGGGCAAGGAAGAGTTCCTTGAAGCTTGGAAGTTGTGTCAAGATGTCACCAAGATATTGTGGGCGGTTTGAAGTGCTTGAAAGAATAGGACCAGTTGCATATAGACTTGCATTTCCTGCTAGCACTAGAGCTCATAATGTTTTTCATGTTTCTTTGCTTAAGAAATATGTACATGATCCTAACCACGTGATAAATTGGGATCATGATTCAGGTGGAACCCTAGGGAGAGTTCTGAACCGAGCCAATGCACATCCTCGACAGGAAGGTCACAATGCTCCGGAACCGGGCCATAGGTCAGGTAAAGGTGCAATGGGAGCACTATGGACCTGAAGAGGCTACGTGGGAGATGGAGGATGCCATGTGATTGGCACATCCATTTTTGTTCAATTTTGCAGAACACTGAGGCGATACCAGTGTAGCATTTTGTTCAATTTTGTAAAGCACTGAGGACAGTGCTATTAAAGGGGGAGGGGAATGTAACACCTAGATTTTGACCCCATTGCAATAAATGTACATGATGTATATATTGTAATGAATCCTGGTGTGGAACTAAAGGGAAAATCCCCACCATCGATTTTCTTGTGTTATGTTTCAGCGAACGGAATTGTTGCCGATGGTATATCGTGGTATACAACACATATTAGTTGGCATCATGTAAATATGCTTTTTAATTAAATAAACCCCAACCAACTATGTCACTGCAACCATATTGAAAAGGGCATGATATTCCTAAGGATAAGGGGGGTGATTGTTAAACCTTGAGCCCATAAGGGAAAATCCATGTGTCATCCACCCTTTTTGTTTTGCTTACCTTCCCTTGCCTCATCCAACTACCACCTTAAATGTTCTGCTGATTAGTTGGGGCAGTTATTGCTGGGGAGTGGAGTGTGGCAGGACTGTCAGTCCTTTCCCACACGCACACTCCACCAGTAAATCGAACCTCACATTGGGCAGGAAAAATGGCTATGCCCATCATTCCACTCTCTCCACAACGCCATTGGGCACTCTTCCACACTTTCCCACTCACCATTCTCCATTGTCGTCCATCCTCATGCAGAGAGACGTGTTGTTCATCACGTAGAGGATTCTTTCTGTTTGGACTCATGCAGCAAGGAGGAGAGTCATTTTTTGCTGTCATTAACGTTTCCTACAGAGGGGTATCTGTGGTTCCTATATGGATTTGTGGTCTGTGTGTATGTTTTTCCTCATGCACAGGATGGGAGTCCAATTTCTTTCCCCAGTGCAGACTGTGTAATTTTTCTGGTTGCTTCATCCCATTGTGGAGCTGGGAGCTGAGGTCTTCCTGACGTTGTTCGTGGCTGTTGTTTCCCCATAATTTGTTGGCTGTGTTGGGATACTATAGGTTGTTATGGGGTCATTTTGGCCATGATAGGGACAAGAATGACTCAGGAGTTGTTTTCCCCCGTCCAAGCTATGAATAGCTTGTTTTTGGCTGAGTGTATGCAGTGGTTAGTCTTCGGACTGTGTTGGAGTGGGGATGAGGGCTTGGTTTTCTTAACAAACTTGGTGTGTTTGGAAGCCACACAAACAGAGCTAGAGGGTTGGATTTCTTCTCCACAACCCCTGAATAGCACTGGAAGGGAGGTCAAGGCCTGAGGGACTGTGTAGCAAAGAAGGGACTGATTTCCTTGTGTTGGGTGTGGGTAGGTGTTCTAGAAGCCAGGCTAGTTCTGGTGTAGGTGTCCTTAGCTCTTCTATGGGCTCACCCGCTTAGAATTTAGCCTTTCCCAGCTCCTTGATGGCCTGATAAACCCAACTGTGTTGGCTTGGATGGTTTGTTGATGACCTGATAAACCCAACTGTGTTGGCTTGGTCTACGTTTTGTGTATCCTTGGCTATGTGTAAGCCTGCTTGTTCCTTATTCCTTGGGGAATCATGCCCATATCAGGGGTGGCAGCGTTGCTGAGAGATTAAGGAGCACGTTGGCCTATGGTTGGGTGGAACGCTGCAGCAACGTAGCTGGTTGCGGGATGAATCCTTTATAAGATAAGTATTCTTGACCATTTATTCTATGCACTTATATTATTGTTTAATGAATGATGATGAACATGTTGAATGCTTGAATGAATGTATGATTGCTTCTGTTGTGTATATGAATGATTATGCATCTTAGTAGGTTTTATGCTTTAAGCATTTTTATTTCAGTTTATATGTATGTACATGTTCATGGGGATTTTAGCCTAGATGTTTAATGACACCGTAGCGTCCTCTTCGCCGGTCGGAGGGTTGAGGACGTTACACTCCAGTTCATTGAGAAGATAAAGCAAAGAGATCCATATGTTAACAAATCTTGGTTTGTCACTCCTTTTCGATGATCGTCTATGTTAACAGATTCTGCATTGTATTGACAACTCCTTTTTCTTCCACATGGAAATAATAAACTCACATAAGCATACACCAGTTGGCACGGGTGACAACAAATCAATTTTTCTCTTACACAATGATCTTGGCTCCTCCACACAGGTAGTGATCTGGTTCATTCTTACAGTGATTTAAATTCCTTGGAAATGACACCTCAAATACGTGGTGAGGTGAACAATTAGGCTTGATTCTCCTCCCGTGGAAACTCGCTCACAAAAAAGAATGGAAACACAATAACATTGCACTCTCATACAGAAAACTCACAAAACAAACTCTACTCTCACACGCCTACACCTACTGCACGCCTACACCTACTGAGAAATCAGTTATCAATTCTCACACCTTTCTCTTTCTGGCCCTTCAGTGGAGTTAAGCTAGCACTGCTCTGACACCAAATAAGAAAAGTGAAGAGAAGCCATAATTTACACAAAATAATCAATTGTATTACACTCAAACTCAAATATAACATATTTATATAAGTGTGATCATATCTAACTTATTTCAATCTTGGAGAGATAGGTTGAGATAATATCTTAACAATCTCTAACCATCCTTACAAATCTCAAACCAAATCTAAATGCACTAATGGAAGCATTATCTTTAACAATTACATCTCATTTCTACTCTTTGTAAAGCAATTACATGGAGGGGGGTATTAAGACAATATTTTTGTCAATTGTCTTAACTTAAGACAAAACTAAAACTGTGTTGTCTTAAATATTGTCTTTAATTGGGTGTCTTAAACTATTGTCTTTAGTTTAAGAAAGACAATTTATTGAATTGTATTAAACTATTGTCTTTAGTTTAAGAGAATAAACTGTCTTGAATTTAAGACAATGTGTTGTCTTTAATTAAAGACAATCTGTTGTCTTAAACTAAAGACAATAGTTTAAGGCACATGGTTAAAGGCAATATTTAAGACAATACTCAATTTTAGTTTTGTCTTAAGTTAAGACAATTTACAAAAATATTGTCTCAATACTCCTCAATGTAGTAGGTATAGAATGTAAATATTTATGATAGGGCACGGTTGAATCGAAATGCCAACATTTTTTATTATATAATGCAACTACTCTACCATTGAGCTAGCACCCTACAACTTCATATAATCAAATTTAATATTTGTATTTTTTAGAGATTTTTGAAGGAATAATCACAAAATCCTCAAATACTCAATGTTATTCACTCATGGCATCTATTAAAGAGAAAATAAGTAAAATTCGTTAATGAATTGTGCCAAATGATAACCACCATCGAACTCTTTGCATTGATGCTATATATATGATTCAATGTCTAATTTATGATGATACTCCAGAGTCTCTAAAACCCTCTTGTGGTCACATGACACAACAGGATTTGAACCCGAATTCCAACATCAGAATCCGACGTCATCCGACATTTCGCACGGATGTGTCGAACAACAATCACTCAAAAGAATGCTGATAACAAAATATTTATATCGCCGTCGAATATCCGACACAAAGGTGTCGGATTTCCGACCCATTTAGTGTCGGATAACTGACACTTCCGTGTCAGATCTTCAACGGTCTGTGAACCCAATAGTGTCGGTTATTCGACCCCTGAGCGTCGGATATCCGATGGGCTGTATAGGTTTTTTTTTTAAATTTAAGGTTTATATGATTTTAAATTTTATGGTCCCATACTTTCAATGGTAACTATGTTCAAGGTGTCGAATATCCGACGCATGTCCATTATAAATATAAATTTTTTAAACATTTCAACATGTTTGTTGTAGAAGCGACGAACGATTTGTGAAAATTATTTGTTCCTTGATGGACGTTTTCAGGAATTGTTTTATTCTTCAACGGGCGGTTGTGGGAATTTTTTTTTCATTGATAGACAGTTTGCCGGGAATTTTTTATTCTTCAACTTCTCTCTGTTTGACAAAATGTTGATGCGTGGAACTTGATTTTTTAAGACAACCGGTTATATTCATTAACGAAGTTTATGACAAAATGTCAAATAGATTAAATATTCTAGATACAAACGAAGACAACCGACAATTGCTTGCTAGACTATGGGATGCAGCGAAACGAAGGGGTGATGGCAAATTTTATTGTCTGTGTACTCAATGCAGGGGATTTAAGAGGAGAAGAATATTGATCTCAACAGCCACAAAACATTGCAAGGAACATGGACACGCTGATGGGGGGAACGAATATCGTCCATTTGTAGGTTTAGCATTATAAACATTATTATATTCGTTTTTTTTGGTAATTGTATGTATTATTTTTTTCATATATTAATTTATATCTATTGATGTTTCCATGTATTTATATTAAAGGAAAGACACCCTATAGCATGTCGTCTAGAGGAAGTGCTTTCAAAACAATTTCAGGATTAGGATCATGGAGCGTGTATGTTTAATGGAGAACAAGTGAATGGTAATATTGAACAAGATGATCACACTGATGATGTAATTGAAGATGATGGTACAAATACATTGATCCATGATTCATTTAATGTTAGAATGGATGATGACGATGATGTTGATAATGAAAATGATGATGACTTTGATGATGTTTACGATATACCTCTTCTTGATAAGGCATATGAACCCCTTTATGAAGGCTCCAAAACAAATCTTCTCTCTACTATATTGTTGATAATGAACTTGAAGGTTCTGAATGGTCTTTCAAACATTGCAATCACATGGATGCTAAGGTATCTAAAATAATCCATCACATATATAGGATCGTGATAAAGTTTATTTGTATTCCTCTAATAATTTTATTGTTAACTCATTATTGATCATCGTACGGATGAAGCGTGTTTCGTTAATATTATTTATTTATTACATTAACATTTTTTTTGTAGCTTGATAGCTGAATTTTTTTTACCACCATCAAATATTTTACCTCGCACATAGCGAGATTTATCTTCCATCATGAAAGAGATTGGAATGCATTATGAAGCAATTCATGCATGCCCCTGATGACCATGTTTTATATTATAATCAACATGAATTTGCAACAGAATGTCTGGAATGTCATGTAAGTAGATATCATATAGATAAAGTAACAAAAAAGGTGCCTCAGAAGGTTCTTCATTATATTTCCATCATTCCACGTTTGCAACGAATGTTCAGGTGCAAAAACATAGCGCAATTTATGGATTACCATGCCAGGAACATAAGTCAAGATGATGTTATCCGAATGCCTGCAGATGGTACTGCTTTTATAGATATTGAGGAAAAGTGGCCTCACTTTAAAGAAGAACCATGTAATATTAGGATTTCTTTGGCAGCAGATGGTGTTAATCCATTTGCACAGATGAAATCCATTTACACGGTGTGGCCTATTTTTGTTATCAACAATAACATTCCTCCATGGTTGTCAATAAAGAGGGAGCACATAATGTTGTTAATGATTATTCCAGGTTTTATTGATGAAAACTATTTTATTTATAATGTAGTTGTGGCATCTCATTTGTCGTAATATGTATCTTAATTTCATATATATATGTATTATTTTAATCTTCTACATGGTTTATATATATTAATGGTTCTCATAATGATATATTTTATATGTACTTCAAATTATGAATCAGGTAAGTTCCAAGTCAAAGATATGAATGTATACATCGAACCTCTTATAGATGAGCTACTGAAGTTATGGAATGGCATAACTATGTATGATGTATCTAGACCAATACGACAAAGGTAATTTCAATTCCATGCAATGGTTGTATGGACAATACACGATGCCCCTGGGTTAACTTTATTTTATGGTTTGTAATTTTAAGTTCCACTTTAATTGCATTTAATGATATGGAGTAGTTAGAATATTTTATATATGAATATATTTGACATAGATATTCCATATCTAAATATTGTAGGTCTTCAGACAAAGAGTAAATTTGCATGTCCAATTTGTGGTCCTAAGATAAAATCTTGTCGTTCAAAAAGCTTAAGAAAGGAGGTGTTTGATGAGTATAGGCATTTCCTCTCTAAGAATCACAAGTATAGAACAACTGAAAGAAATATTTTCAATGGGAAGCAGGAGACTGCATTAAAACCACGAAGAATGACACCTCACCTTTGGAAGATGCAATACAATAGAAATCGTCATCATGGTATGTATGGATCATCATATATGAATTGTTATGTATTTTAATTTTTATTGTGAGTTGTTTGCTGTAGTGGCCATATTTTATTTATGATGTAATTTATTAATTATAAACTAATATTCATGATGCCCATCGTGATCATTAAGGCATTAATGGTCTTCCACGAGGAATGAAAAGTTATCCTATTCAATTCAGCAGGTTGCCCAATTATGAGCACCTACAAATTGCTCATTTGTTTGATACAATGCATATTGGAAAGAATGTTACTGAAAACTTATGGCGACTACTAGAGCTAAGGAGGGAGAAAGATAAAGTTGTGAAAGTGTGCAAAGACATTCAAGAAAGAAACCATACAATGAAAGACGTCATCCAATTTCATACCAACGGAGAACAATTTAATAGAAACTCAATTCCATGGATGTTTACGGAGCAACAAAGAAATGTTGTCAAAGAAGTAATGTGGAAAATTAAATTTCCCACCAGTTTTTGTGCAAACTTGAAGAATATCATAACTAAAAAAGGTGATTTTGCGGGGGTTAAAACACATGATTGACATGTCTTCATCAAGGTAATTATTATTGTTATGTCCATATAATTTTTTGTATACTCTTTGTTTAATAAATGGCATGGTTTGTATATTGATACAGTATGTTCTACCTCTCTCTCTCCCGGACAACTTCGACAAAATTGTCAAACAAGTTATATATAATCTTGGTAAATACATGAGGTAACTAGCGATTACTTGCATGTGCTTAGTGTTTCTTTAATTCTCCATATAATAATTTATATTTGTTTTTTTTGTGCACTATTTCAGCATATATTGTAATTTAATGTTTATTTTTGTTAAATATCATTATTGGTTTGCATCACTTGTAGATGGTTGAAATCTAAAGAAATCCATAAAGAAGATATAAAGTATTGGAGGAGAGAAATTCCTCGTCTCATGTGTGAAATGCAGAAGCATCTACCATCGACATTTTTTAATGCACAGGAACACTACCTCATACACCAAGTTGAGGAGATTGAGTTGTGTGGACCTGTGCACTCAAGGTCCATGTGGATGGTTGAGAGGCACTTGAAATTTATGAAGGGTTTGGTGAGACAATGAGCACATGTGGAGGGTTCTATGATGGACGGATATACGGTATACCAAAACATGTTGTATGTTAGTGAATATCTTCTTATTTTAGTGTCAAAGCTCAATTTACGTTGCATTTGTGATCCAGACTCCAATAACAAATTTGAAGGGGAGCAACTGAAGGGGAAAGGTAGATTGAGAAAGCTGAAAGATAATTATTAGCTAGTGGATGTTTATTATATCCTTCATATTCTAATTGTATTTTCTAGTCATAATTGCTTCAATTAAGAGCATATAAGTCTTTGTTCAAGAGATTTACACCTTTCTTTCATTTTAATGGTTATTGTCATTAAACAATTGGTCGAGAATGGGATGCAATTCATTTATACATCGCAAACAATATTGACTAGATGAAGGTATGGATTGAACGATGCGCACAATTGGGTCATGAAATATCATGGGAAGGTGTGGCTTCATTGGTAAAAGCAGCACAATGCAATGGAGATAACAATCTAATAGAAAGGGAAATTGATTTGGCATATGGTGTAAAAGATAAAATGGCAAGCATATAATTAATCAAATATCCCTCTAAATCTTTTATTTTGCAAATTACTTATTGACGTACATGTTCTTATTTTCCATGTATGTCGCATAAGGACTGAATGGTTGTGTAATCTTTTCGTGTATCGCTTATTGTAGGTAAAACACCATAAGGCCATGGTTTGCAATGGAGGTAGATATCAGATAAAAAAACTGGATGAAACAAAGAAACCATCATATTCTGGGGTTTAGACTGTCTTTGAGGTTACCAATGTTTCATCTAGAACTGAGAAACATCCAGAAGTCTCAGAAAATCGATACTATGGGTATTTGGAAGATATTATACAGTGTGACTTTAAATGCTTTAAGGTAGTTATATTCGTTGTCAAATGGTACATGTTACGATTGAATCAACGTGATCCCAATAGAAATATTATTGAACATGATAATGGATTTACCATGGTAAACACAAGGTTGTTTGAACCAGGAACAGAGCCCTATGTTCTTCCAAGCCAATGTGAACAAGTATTTTACTCATAGGTTCTAGGTAAAGCGGGCTGGTCGTTTGTTGTGAGACACAATCCAAGGGGAAGGCCGGTAAAGTAT
The DNA here is from genome assembly GCA_001517045.1 of Pseudotsuga menziesii. Classification (NCBI taxonomy): domain Eukaryota; kingdom Viridiplantae; phylum Streptophyta; class Pinopsida; order Pinales; family Pinaceae; genus Pseudotsuga; species Pseudotsuga menziesii. Next base: position 105,387 of record LPNX011001258.1, on the reverse strand, counting down.
AACCTAGATGATGGTAATGAAGAGGGTTCTCTGGAAGAAGAATATGATGATGAAGAGCATGATCAACTTGAGTTAGCTAACGATGATGATCCAATAGAAGATGTCCAAGGAATAGTTGAATCAGATGATGTAGAAGACAATGTCTATGAAGATTATTCCGACGATGACACAATGAGCGTAGCTGATGATGATGACGATGATGATATGGCCAATCCTTACAATCTTGACTATGTATCTGATGATACAGATGATGACATGGATGAAGAAGTCGCTGACATGGATGAAGAAGACGATGAAATATATTGAAAGGTAAATATTTAATTAGAACTATTATTTTATCTTATTTAAAAAAAAGAGTTACTAACATCATCACCATCACTATCATCT
>LPNX011001258.1:75000-102500 GCA_001517045.1 Pseudotsuga menziesii | reverse complement strand
ATCATCATCATCATAGTCATCATTGTCATCATCGACATGAACATCATAATCATAATCATCATCATCAACATCATCATCATCATCATCATCACCATGCTCACATGCTCAACTTTTCAATCATCCTTCAAAGCTATATTTTCATTTATCCAAGATATGGATGTGTCGTTATGTAGATGGTTCTTCCCTCATTAATGTGAAGGTTCTTTATTCAAGTGAGGATGTTTTTCTTCCTCTTAGGTTTGCATCTCTCTATTGAACATATATTTGGGACCCATAGTTCTAGAAGTCGAGGAATCTATTAGATATAAGAAGTATTTCAAGGATACAAAAAATTCCTTTCATTTTATTGGCTACATCAAACAATTTCCTTCTCATCACTTTTTGATTGAAATTAGGTTTGCCAGTATTATGAATTTTTTTTGGAAAATTAATATTTGAAGTAAACTAAGTTTTACTTATGATGATGATGATGTTGATGAAGATGATGGTGATCATCAGCATTTCCATCATCATCGTCATCATCATCACAGTCATCATCGCCCTCACCATCATCATCATGAGGATGACGATGATGGTGGTGATGACGATGATAATAATGAGGGTCATGATGACGATGATGATGAAGATGACGATGATGACGATGACGACGTTGATGATGATGATGATGATGATGAGGGTCCTGATAATGAAGATAACAATGATGACAATGGTGATGATGGTGATCATTGCCATCATCATCATCATCATCATCGTCATCACCGTCATCATCACCATTACGATCATGATGATGATGAAGACGACGACGACGACGACGATGATGATGATGATGAAGACCGCGATGTTAAAGACGACGACGACAATGATTACGATGATGATGATGATGATAATGATCATGATGATGAAGATGATGATGATCAACATAACGATAATGATTAGGTGAGATCGCCATCATAATCATCATATTATAATAAAAAATACTATTCCTAAGTTAAAAATACATACATTAAAAAATACATATAGCTAAGTTAAAAACACTATACCTAATGAAAAAATACTATTATGGCAATTTATAAAATATAAAATAACATATAATAAAAATAAAATACATATAATATAAAATAATATATAATAAAAATAAAATACATATAATATATAATAATATATAATAAAAATAAAATACATATAATATATAATAATATATAATAAAAAATGAATAGTGTATTTGGACATTGTCGTGACTCATTTTGGACAGTTCAATTTGGAGTTTTTTGTGAATTTGGGAGTAGGTCCGGTGGAGCTCAGGGTTTAGAATTGGAGCTCATGGTTGATAATTGGAGCTCAGGGTTGAGAATTGGAGCTCACGGTTGATAATTGGAGTTCACGGTCGAGAATTGGAGTTGACGGTTCAAATTTGGAGCACACAGTTCATGTTTTGGAGTTCACGATTTGGATTTGGAGCTCATGGCTCAACGAGTAAGCATCATGACCTCGTTTTTTTGGGCATGCTGTGACAAGGGTTTTTGGGCATCATGTGACAAGGGTTTTTTGTGTGCGCTATCATGTTTGCTCCTTTCTGTCGATCTCAAAAATCAGCGGTCCAATATTGACTTGCCTTAAGGGGGAGGGGACCCTATGCTATATAATTTGATACCATCAACCGCTCACTTTGGCAAGCTGCTATGGCACCTCAAACTCATAAACCCGTTTCCCAATAACCAGGGTTGGGGTTTACCATAAGCACCCCAATTGGTCATTACGTTCCTTAACATGCGGAACCGGTTAGAAGAGTTAGTTAATGAGTGTTGTCTTATAACATGGCTCGATCAATATGCTCACATCCGACTCCAAGCCATAAATCAACAGCAAAGTCTCATAACGTCTCTGTGATGTTTGTTGTGTATTCCAAACTGGACAGGGGAAACACATGGATTACCAACATGAGGGAAAGCCATTGAATATGCTAATGCTTGGACTATAATAGACCAAGGAGATGTACTAGAAATATTTGCCTTGACTTGTTGATTTCACTGTTAAGTTGAACCTAAATGACAAACACATAAAAGCACTAAGCAAGCTACAACACTTTGTAGGAAATCGAATGAGTATATATATAATGATGTTAGTTCCTGGAGATCCTGTAGAGTGGATGCTTGTTTTCTCTATAGGTTCCAAATATTTAGGTTCCTCATTAGATGCTTCACTAGATGAATCATATATGGGGCCCCCAAAACTATGATTATTGATTTCAAATATAACATCCAACTCTTCATGAAATGGATAAATGCATGCATTTTCCGTCTCATCATCAAACAAGGGTTTGCCTACAAAATATTCCTCATCAGAATCTCAACAATATGGACCATATAATTTAGATTATTTGGATGAGGTAATATAATAGGAGAATGGGTTCTTTCATTACTAACAACCCAAAGGGTCTTTGTCTATACTGCCTGCTTCTTCACCAACTTCAATCTGTCCTTATCAGCTTTCAAACATGGGTTTTCTTCATTGTGCATGCATTTACATTGATCAGCTAATGACAGACCCAATTTGACAGTTTTAGCTAACCCGCATTTGACCCATATTGGCTGATATGGATTCTGAAGTCTGGCCAGTCTGAGCGTTACAATTAGTGGACAAACCCATCACATTTTGGTTCGCATTCAAATTGGTTTGATTGTTTTTATGTGAGTTATCTCAGCAACCGGTTCCCAAATAAGCTATTAAGCCGACTCTACCCAAATGCGATGCTTAAGGGAGGTTCAGAGAAGATCATTGAAGATCATTATAAAGGCCCTAGGTTAGAAAGAAACTTGAACCTAACCTAGTATTTTCCAAATTGTAGCGACAACAGGGGTTTGCCAGAATTCTGCCGAATGTTATGGATTTCTTCTTTAAGGTGTTTTATTATAGAAACCTTATATTAGAAAGAAACTGTCCATGAGGACAGAGTTCAAGAACTCTGTCCACATGAACTATATCTCACAAAAGATAACAAGTGTTCAGCCAAGCAACGTTGACGACTCGTGGTATTATGCCTCACAAGTTTGCGATGTTGCAACCCAATGAAACATAATACCAAGATTCGCCCCCATTATTAGCCAACACTTATTAGCTATTTTAGAGTTTGTGAATTGAAAGTGACTAAGTCAACGCAAAAAATAAAGGTAATAAGTTTGACTAAATAAACTATTTTGATTATTGTACTTACATCTTCCGCTACATGCATTGCTTGCATGCCTCACCTATCTTGGCGTACTATCAACATTATTATTATTGGTATGTGTACCTTCTCTCAATGACAGTCTTAGTTTAGGGATGTATTGAGGTTTATACCACATATTTTCTAGTGTATGCATCCAATACTTGCTAGTTACTTGATCACTATCAGGGAACAACTTTAGCTCTATCATGTTAACCTTCATCCAGCTAAAAGCCATTCACATATTCAGAGAACACAATACTAAGGTTGATAGCTTATTCAAAGAGCATTAACCTTGGCCTCAGGCCATTTTCAGTTTACTGAATTCACTGATGGTGAATGTACTGATCAGGGCACTTTCTAGCTTTTCTATCCCTTAGCACTTGAGTCTTTTATGTGTTGTTGCTATTGACATCCTTTGGATGATTGAGGTGGATGATCCCCTCATATTACTGATCTCTCTTTTTTATTGCTTCTTTGGATTAGCTACTTCAGTATTAGACTTGAATTCTCTGTCTGTTGAAGGTTAGTGATGTGGATGTAGTCAAGATTCCTAGATTATAGGTGTTACCTTTGAAGGTTTGTCCAGTATTCCTATGAAGCTGATCAATTGTCATCTATCTGCTGATGATGAAAATAGATGTATCTATTCCAACGCCTTTGTGTCGGATATTCGACAGCGATATAAATATTTTTTATCGGCATTCTTTTCAGTGATTGATGTCCGACACATCCGTGCGAAATGTCGGATGACGTCGGATTTCGAGTTCAAATCCTATTGTGTAAGGGAGGTTTAGATAAGGATTCGAGTTCCACCATAGCCACAATAGTTAGATTTTTATTGCTCACATGTATGCTCTCTCCGTTGGAGAAGGATGAAAATCGGTCGCTACCCCGAGCAGGATTGCCGAGCCATGTTTTGTTATAAGCAAGAAACTAGAATCTAACCCCTAGATCATTGAAGATCATTATAAAATATAAAAAAAAATTCTACATACCTGTTAATATCATCGTCAAACAAAACTGTCCATGAGGCCAGAGTTTAAGAACTCTGTCCACATGAACTATATCTCACAAAAGATAACAAGTGTTCAACCAAGCAACAGTGACGACTCGTGGTATTATGCCTCACAAATTTGCGACATTGCAACCCCATGAAACATAATACCATGAGTCATCCCCATTATTAGCCAACACTTATTAGCTATTTTAGAGTTAGTGAATTGAAAGTGGCTAAGTCAACGCTAAAAACAAAGGTAATAAGTTTGACTAAATAAACTATTTTGATAATTGTACCTACATCTTTCGCTACATGCATTGCTTGCATGCCTCACCTATCTCGACGTAATATCAACATTATTATTATTGGTATGTGTAACTTCTCTCACTGATAGTCTTCTTCCTATTTATTCTCCAAAACAACTATACTATTGGGCCTTTTGGCATGACATTGTTTTGCATGCAACTTTTATTTTGTCAATCTTAGAAAGAAACTCGAACCTAACCTAGTATTTTCCAAATTGTAGCAACAACAGGGGTTTGCCAGAATTCTGCCAAATGTTATTGATTTCTTCTTTAAGGTATTTTATTATAGAAACCTTATATTAGAAAGCAAATCGAACCTAACCCAGTAATTTCCAAGCTCTAAACACCATGATATCTTGGACTATGTCGGATATTTTCATTAAGTGATTGAATGAAGTAATCCACTTACAATAACTATTTTTTCAAAATATTAATTTTTTTTCTACAATATACCTGTTAATATCATCATCAAACAAAACTATCCATGAGGACAGAGTTCAAGAACTCTGTCCACATGAACTATATCTCACAAAAGATAACAAGTGTTTAGCCAAGCAATGGTGATGATTCTTGGTATTTTGCTTCACAAGTTTTCCATGTTGCAACCTAATGAAACATAATACCAGGAATCGTCACCATTATTAGCCAACACTTATTAGCTATTTTAGAGTTAGTGAATTGAAAGTGGCTAAGTCAACACAAAAAAAAAGGTAATAAGTTTGACTAAATAAACTATTTTGATAATTGTACCTACATCTTCTTTGATGGGGCTTCAGCCAATCAAATTGGAGGTATAGGTGTTCATCTTTTGATCACCCAGGACCACTATTTTTGCTTCAAATTGGGTGTTGGTCTGAGTAAAAACACCAGATTTGAACTACTTGCTTTATAAACTCTCCTTTATTGTGCTAAATCCATGGTCCTTCGCACTCTGCACATTCATGGTGACTCCACAGCCATCATTAATTGGTTCAATAGAATATCAACACTAACTTTACTTGCACTTGATGGCTAGTGTCAACGTATCCGTGATATGGAACCTTAATTCATCCAGCTAAAAGCAGTTCACATATTCAGAGAACACAATACTAAGGCTGATAGGTTATCCAAAGAAGCATTAACCTTGGCCTCAGGCCATTTTCAGTTTACTGATCAGGGCACTTTCCAGTTTTTCTAGCGCTCATCACTTGAGTATTTTATGTGCTATTGCTATTGACATCCTTTGGATGATTGAGGTGGATGATCCCCTCATATTATTGATCTCTCTTCTTTATTGATTCTTTGGATTAGCTACTTCAGTATTAGAGTTGAATGCTTAGTCTGTTGAAGGTTAGTGATGTGGATGTAGTCAAGATTCCTAGATTAGAGGTGTTACCTTTGAATGTTTGTCCAATATTCCTATGAAGCTGATCAATTGTATTCCTTAGGGTTGGAAATTAGTATGGGAAAACAAGTTAGCGTTTCCTTAGGGTTGAAAATTAATATGGGAAAACAAGCATCATCAAGACAAGCTAAAAGGAATAAATTAGCAAATATTATAGATTGATATAAATGTATTTAAAACATTCTTTTCATTGCTAAACATGCAAAGTAGTAGATCTAGAAATGTCTGCTCTTCACCACCATTGATTATATATATATATAAATGATTGTCGTAGGTTACCATTAGGAAAAATGCCTCTGAATTGATGGCTTATGCACTACAGAGTAGTAGTGAAGAGGTTAAAACATCCACTCTATAGGATCTCCAAGAACTCAACATCATTATTTGTCCATTACTGTAAAGGCATTGTACTAGAAGATTTGCCTGGACTTGTTGATTTCACGGTGAAGTTAATGTAAATGATAAACAAAGAGGAGCACTAAGCAAGCTACAACACTTTGTAGTAAATCGAATGAGTAGAGATATAATGTCTAGAGCAGTCTGCATACATCCTTCACTTGAATGATTTTAGTTCTTGGCAATCCTAACATCATTTGAGATGCTTTACTGTTTGTTGTGACCTTTAGAATGCTCCCAAAGTGCTCAGATTTGTCCCTTTGATGCTCATACTTGATTCTAGAGTTGTTTATGCCCATAGGACTGCCCAACATTGCTCCTAGTGTGACATTGAAAATACCAAGTTTGTTCTTCATCATCAGATTTAGAATCAACAAATATTACAGACTGATATAAATGTATTTAAAACATTCTTTTCATTCTTGAACGTGACAAGGAACAGATCTGGAAATGTCCGCTCTTCACCACCATGGATTATATATATATATGTATGTATGTATATATATATATGATTTTTGTAGGTTACCACTTGGAAATATGCCTCTGAAGTGCTGGCTTATGAACTTCAGAGCAGCACAGAGGTTAAAACATCCACTCTACAGGATCTCCAAGAACTCAACATCATTATTTGTTCATTACTGTAAAGGAATTGTATAAGAAGATTTGCGAGGACTTGTTGATTTCATGGAGAAGTTGAACGAAACATAGAGGAGACTAAGCAAGCTACAACTCTTTGACGCGCATGCACATTGACGTGCACGAAAAGTGTTGTAGCTTGCTTAGTGCTCCTATTTGTTTCTCATTTAGGTTCAACTAAACAGTAAAATCAACATGTACAGGCAAATCTTCTAGTACATCTCCTTTATACTAATGGAAAAATAATCATGTTAGTTCTCTGGAGATCCTATAGAGTGGATGTAAATGTTGGCTCAAACTCATACACGGGTTTTCATTAGTGTCCAACCAAGGTGATCTATTATAGTCCAAGGTATTTTGATGTCCTCTATTTTTTATTTGAACATTTTATGTCAATTTTCACCGTGTCTGATTTTTTTTGTCCCTCTTACAATTAACACGATAAGATGACCTTTGTGGTTTAGACAGTTGGTTAGCTTTATAATTAGCAAATATTACAGACTGATATAAATGTATTTAAAACATTATTTTCATTCCTGAACATGCCAAGTATCAGATCTAGAAATGTCCGCTCTTCACCACCATGGATTAGATACACACACACACACACACGCACACACACACACACATATATATATATGATTGTTGTAGGTTACCACTGATAAATATGCCTCTGAAGTGCTGGATTCTGCACTTCAGAGTAGGATAGAGGTTAAAACATCCACTCTACAGGATCTCCAAGAACTCAACATCATTATTTGTCCATTACTGTAAAGTGCTCAGATTTGTCCCTTTGATGCTCATACTTGATTCTAGAGTTGTTTATGCCCATAGGACTACCCAACATTGCTCCTAGTGTGACATTGAAAATACCAAGTTTGTTTTGGAAGGCCTAAATAGGGCCAATTCACCTTGGTGTACTGGTTTATTGTTAGAGGAAGGCCTTCTCTCATTATTTGAGGAACATTCACCCTTGGAGACACATGCATAAGGGCAGTGTTCAGGCCTACCAAAGGATAAAGTGATCATTTGAAGCATGCTTACACTATTTTATACACCATTTCATGAGAGATATTACATTCTTGGAGGTTACTCATTGAGCTGGTCCACTTGGAAGGTTGTTCCCATGGTTCATGCCCTATTTTGTGAAGAACGATTTTGTATTTGGGGGCTGCTTTATAGATTGACTATTGTGAACATGGGTGGCATATGGGGCCTACAAAGCAAGTTGTGTTTTACTCCAAATAGTGTTATGATGTACAGGAATCCTACAAAGCTAATTGACTCGACAATGAAGTAGGTTTAGAGTCTAGATGTTTATATTTCTAGGTTAATTTTTTTTGAATTGAAGTGTCATGTGTGTGGCCTGTGCATTCCCACATTCACTTGGTCAATTTAGTACGGATTGGGACGAATTGACCATTTTGTTACCGATACATTCCGTCATATCCTGGTTTGCTTGGTTCGGTACCAAACTTGTCACTCCAATCATTTCAAAGGCTGAGTTAGCTCGGTTGGGGGTCAACTCAGTTGACTCATCCACCTCGATAGAAAAACACTTGATTAAATCTGCAGCTATTATTGTTGAAAAGGGGTTAGGCCAGTAAAAGGAAAAGGAAATGTTAGGAAAAGGAAATGCAAGCAATAAGTGAGAATGGAGAATTGTATGTAACTAAAAGAGGGGCATACATAACAATTCTTAGGGCATACAATCCCATTAGTATAAAAAATTATGAGAGAGATCAGAAAAACATCCCTACACAAATATTAACCGATAAGTATGGTTTTGGTGTTTCATTTGGAGAATAAAATCCTATAACAATAGTTGTTATTATGACTCTTAAAGGGTCCTAGATGACATCTGTGCACTTTTAGGCAGTTCAACTTTCAAGCAAAAGAAGCCATCAACAACAAGTATGTGCACCTTAGAAAACATGAAAAATATCATAAACATATTAGGTAAAATGGATAATCATCTACAACATCACAAAATCATTCATGGGAAAACTAAAAACCACTTAAAGGAGATATGTTCTTTGAAGGAGATAGTCCATTAAAGGAGAACCTCTAGGTTTTGTATAGACATATATTGGCATAAATTGCAGTGTTATATGTGATGCATATGCATAACATATCATCTCAAGCTTGACAACGTTGAAAGGCTAAAGTACAATGGCCACAAGCATAAATATGAAGCTTATGAAGCCTGCCTAATTCATGTTAGCAAAAGGCAATGCAAGCAATAAGTTAGAATGGAGACTTGTATGTAACCAAAAGAGGGGCATACATTAGAATTTTTAGGGCTACCAAATGCTCACACGTATTAACCAAACTCATTCTTGACAAGCTTTTTCTTTAACAAGTTTTTGGCTTACAAGTCTTTCCAAGTTTTTTTTCTTATAAGTCTTTCCACATTTTTTTGCTAGTATTTGCTATGCTTATGTCAAATTTTTTTTTGGCCATGGTGCAGGTAGAACCAAACAGGTATTTGTTAGACCTGTCTTCCTCCAGCGAAGGGATTTTGGGAAGGCTAGAGGAAAGTGAGACATCTAGTAGGTCTATACAGGCTAGATCAACTAGATGTCAGAAGATTAGAAGAAAATTCGACAAACGCATGAATTTATTTCTCCAAGGAGGGGGGTCATGTTCCTATGATGATGAGACAGTGGGAGACATCAGCGTGCCCTTAAGGTACCAACACCTAGTGAAAAAATGGGTGCCTAGCGATATTCCTAAAGTAAACACTGATTTTTGTGTGAATGAGAGGATATATAGAATTGCACTGTCCTCATTGCACGGATTGGGGTTGTTTTGCATGGACGACATAAAGGTTGGATATGGTAGATGTACAGAATTGATGGAGTGTGTTGGACCCTGTTACAACTACAATGATTGGATGCGCCTGGTCCAATAGACACAAAGTATGCATAGATATGGGTTGTCAGCAAATTATATACAACTAAAAGACAAAGCTCAAAATAAAGGAGCAACGATGTACATGGACCAAAGGCCAAAAACAACCGGTAATATTGCGGGGTTTATAAACAGCACACAACCAGGGTCTACATTAAAGCAACCCAACTGCATATTCGAGTTGCGTGAAGGAAACCATGTCTTTGTATGTGCAATTAAATCAATAGCTGCTGGCGAAGAATTGATTATTGATTACAATTTGAATCGTGTAGATACAAACAATGTTAGTATGGTTGTGGTACAACAAACAATTTAACCACCCTTTTATTAATTATTTTAACATCTATAGGAATTTTTGTTATCATATAATTGAAATTATCTACTTTTCATGTTTCCTTATGTAACTTTTAGTATGTTTTTTATGCAAGGTTCTCTCAGGGGCACCTCCATCTTCGTAGATGTTTGTCGACCCGATTCAAGGAAGCATGTATACATCGATATTACCAATGTAATATTAAATTTAGGATGGACATACAGATACGTTGTTATGTATTTTCAATAGTATATTAGGTTCGTTTATATAATATTATCAATTTTCCATGCAGAGTGTTGATCAGGGAATCCAACCGGCTATTGATCAGCTGACTACATCATCAAGGCAACAGCCAAACATGAATGTAATTCTCCATTTCAAATACTTTAAAATCTTAAACATGTATATCATGACGCATTATGTTTATTTTGTTATGTATTCTTTCGTTTTTATAGTTGCATTCATGATGGTAATGTTGTCTACCTTTTTTGCAGATTGACTAGAAAAAGTCCTCAGCTGTTGATCAGACGACTGAAGACTCGAGGCAACCATTTAACCTAAATGTAATTACACATTCTAAATACTTCAAAAATGTACACATATAAAACATGTAGCATAGTGTTTATTTTTGTTTTTGTTCTGTATTTGTTAGCTTATACATATTGCGTTCATTGTGATAATGTTTTCTATGTTTTTTGCAGGTGGTTGATTGAGGTAAATCCCCATCTGTTGATCAGACCATTCCCTCGGCTAGGCATCACGTAATCTTAGATGTAATCCCTTATATAATTATTTGTGCACGCTATATTTTCAAAGACTAAGCAATTTTTTATATATTTCAATTGCAAACAGGGGATTTCGTTTATCAAACGACGTCTCAAAACTCTTTACAGAATGAGGTCTCTCGGTTGATGAGAGATAGTGAAATTAGAGAGTCTGCAGACCCATTGAGGGTACTACAAAGGACAAGGGAATAACAAAATGAGGAACTGATTCATCTGACATTGGCAGTTCCACTAACAAAAGGGCTCGAACAAAGGATTCAATTGTTGTTACAGCAACGTAAACAAGTGGACGTAAGTTATCGAATAAAAATGTAAATTCGTTTATAAAAACTTTATAATATTTGATTTTATATGCTGTTGAACTTATAATACAATGGGTTTAATTTACAATGCGCTATGGAGATTATCAGTGGTGTTTAAGGCAATGTTGGTCCCAGTGACCAAACCACTCCATGTACACCACATACTATTCCCATATTGTCCACTGAACAATCGGAAACATCCTTTGAGACACCGCTAAGGGCAGTGGAGGGTGCAGCCAATGTTTCCCCACCCAAAACAGATGTTGTAGAAGAAGGGGTGGATGTAGGGCTAGATAGAGATGTGGAAGCATTTCTTGGATCTTCTCGTGTGACTAGCACTGGTTCAATAAAGTGTACATTTTTGGTGAATGAAGAACTGGTTCCAATAAAGATAGAGAGGATTCCAGGTCATTATAGATTGTTCAATTTATTTTTTATAATTTGTGTCTAATATACCGATAATATTTTCTAATGTTGACTAATGATGGAAATAATGTTTTGCAGGAAATGATATATTTTATAAACACATGAATGATTTGGCCTTGGAGATCTTTGGGCCCACCATCCGCACAATGTGGAACAAGCAGCCAAAAGCTTTAAAGGATGATCTGACTAATCGCTTAGTTAGTCTGTTTGGAAAAGATAGCTTTGATACATCGAAGGTACTACATAAGGCTGGAAAACATCTAAAGATTGTCCGAGACCAATATAGGGTTCACCTAGAAAATAACCCTAGGTATGAGCGCCCTCCAATGATTCCATCTATGGAGTGGAAAGCCCTGGTGGAAGATGGAAAAGAGAAGGGCCTGAGAAAATCAGGAAAGATACCACCAGGTGCAATAGAGAGGTATGCAATACATTCCAAAATGTAGTGGTAAGCCTTATTATTACTATGTTTTATATCAATTTTGGTACATTGACTAATGTATTTAAAAACTTAATTAGGCTCTCGGACACATCTAAGGCCACAAAGGCAAGAATTGAAAAAATTGGCCAACACAAGCTTGGGCTTGGTGGTTACTCCAACTTGGCGGCCCAATATGTAAGTATCGCAAAACCTGAATCCACATCCAAATATCATACAAATTATTATTTTTGTTATGTTCTGACAAAGGCTTTAAAATTAATGACATCATGCAAATATGAAGGCCGACCGGTTCAATGAATTTCCCAGTGTGGATTACATGAAGCTTTGCTTCGAACATGGCTTTGACGCCGTTGTTGAACACCGGAGAAGCTTGTCTGGGAATACTGCACGATCTTCTGTTGATCCATCTGGTGCCCAGGTATGTGAAAACTGTATAGTTTAATGATAATTTATTAATGCTCATGCAATTTGTTCCTTATAAATAAACTAACATAAATTATTTATTCCTTTTTGTGCAGGAAAGTAATGATCCCGTTCATGTCGAGGATGCAGTACATGACCAACCAAACGAAGATCATGCTTCTCATCCCGGTAATGAATTTGTTAATGTTCTACTATTTTTTATATACCATTGTAGATGATGAACATTAATTCTAATTCTATACAATTCAACTACAGAGCATGTAGTTGCAGATCATAACACGGAAGAGGTTGGGCCAGTACGAGATAATGTTGAACATGTTGATGTGCACATGGTAGGTAAAAACACACATTCGTGATGTTTTTTAAATGAATTACTCATATTTATCAAAATATACATATATTAATGAAATATTTTGACATTATTGCAGAAATTCATCGCCCCTCACCTGAAGTTCAACCTTGCGAGCAGACTAGTAGGGATACCGATGATCATATTCCTGAAGATGTGACTCTAATTGAATATTTAAAGAGAAGAAAAGTAAAAAGGAAGTGACTAAACAAATTTTGAGTAATTCTTATTTATAAAAAGAAAATTAATGTTTTTTTCCTCTGTTTCATGAATGAATCTTTGAATGAATGCTTTACTGAATTGTTTACTGATATTTTTTTCTGCCATTGGCTAAATTAATGTTTTAATGAATGAGTTAATGAATGGCTTAATGAATTGTTTTTTTAGTTGTTGAATGATTGAATGGTTTAATGAATGTTTTAAAGAATGATTTAATGAAAGCATTTTTCAACTATTGAGTGAAATAATTTGCATTGTAGATGCATTGTTATTTGCATTGTGAAATAGTGAAATAAATTGTTATTTGCAAGTATAGGCATTGGGTTTGGGGAGTTGAGAGTGATGTGAGGTGGGGGAGGGGCCATAAGAGCTTCCACCTTCACATGGTTGGTCTTGTTTAGTAGAAAATATTAAATTATTCTTGAAACAGAGAGGAGCTCAATGAATGGTAAGAAAGAATACATTAAAAAACATCTATTTCTATATTTTTACTGTGTAATTTTCACTATTGCTATTTGACTCCTCCATTGGTTGAGAAAAATTTCCATACTTAAAAGGCAAGAAATGGAGTTTTGATTAGATTGATGGCCTTATATACATAGTATTTTTGGTTATCCATGTTTTATCAGGTGATATTTTCTTAACAATTAATTTACTTGAATAGTTGAATAGTATTGTAATTTACATTGTAATAGAATTGTATTTATTTAGATTGGTTTTGTTATTTTCATAAACAAACATAAATATATTTGATGGGTCCTAACATGAAACTATTGCAACAGGACAAAAAATGAAGTATGTTGAATGATGTTTTGAAAGGTAAAGCACAAGAAGACAGTGTGAAGATCCAGAAATCAAGGTATAATTATGTTTTCTTTTGTTTGATTGAGTTGTGTATTGGGTATTTATGCATGTGCACACACATACATTTAGTTGATGATGATGATTACCATACATAGAGATGAACTTTGGTATATCTGATCTAAACAATTACCCTGAATATTTTGATTTGTCGTGATAACTAGCCCCTTGGTAATACTTTACCAATACCATATAGCTAGGACAACAAAATTAAATGTAGGCATTTCATTAGAAGAAATTTGATAGGAATTTGAGTTTGATGGGAATATGAAAGGTCAAAATACAGAAAAAGATAGATAGACTTGTGAGGAAAATGGTATTTGAAGAGTTGTTTCCCTATTATTCTCATGAGTATATTGTTATCTGCCCCAGTTTATCTTTCTCCAGTAGTTTTGTAATTTGTTTATTAATCTCATATCTTGTTCAACTTTAATGGTTGATTGTGCAGTGGTAAACCTATGTTTATATTTGTGCTTATCCCTGTAGGTTGTGAGTTGGGCATGGTACACATTGGTATTTTCAGTTTCCATTGTAACTTTTCACCCCATTGTACACATTGGTATATCAACATGAATTACCAGCTGAGTTAACCATCCTTTTAAGGGTTTATACAAGTAATGCTTAGCCTGAAAAGAATGATTTTGGAAGGCAGAATTCAGTTATATTGTTGAGATTTCCCCATAACTCAAATATGACCCTAACTTGGTTGATTTTGCAGGTCTTTTTGATAGGTTTTAGGGCTAGAAACGATAATAACACTTATCAGTAATGAAAGAGTCCCTAAATTTCCCTACTAAACAATTAAATGGGGTTATTGTAAGGCATAAAGTAACCTTTTATCAAGGCCAAATTATCCCAATCCCTGAAACATGTCAAGTATGAAACCCTAACTTTGACTTTTGACTGGGTTTTTTAGGTTGCTTCTCAAGTTCATGTATGTAGACAAGAAGATAGGTGACGCACTGGAGGATTTAGGGCTAAATAGGTAGACCAAAATTTGAGGGTGGCTTATAATTTGAAAATTGTTGTTATTTTTGGATTATTGAATTTTATAAATTTCTAAGGTTTTCTAGTTTATAAAAACGCAGATCTAATCTAACACTACACTAATCATCGCAAATGCGTATATTTACACATGAAATACTACTATATTTATCTCTAGGGTTTGTTGGAGGATCCTAATTAGGGAAAAATTCAGATATCTAAGGACAAACTATTAATTCTTGCACATGATCTAGGAACTAAGAATCAATCTCATGAAAGAATAATCAACAAACACTCATGAAATGGTGTTAATCAGAACCAGAATGGTTTCCTCTTTGTGTATTCAATAAACAAATGAATAGTTACAAAAATAATGTCAAGCAATAGCTTGAATCAATGAGGAATTCGAATACCTAAGGAGGAAATTCAAAATCAATGAGTGAGTCTAGCTTAACTGACTCTCAACCATTGGTTCACACTCAGTTAACCACTTAACCAAAACCCTAATTGACTCACCAAACCCTAACTGAAGTCAGAGTGCAATAAATGATTGAATCTCAACTGAAGGAGATCAAACACATGTCATAGCAAGCCAACCATCAAGTGCTAGTGCTCCATGACTTCAATGAACCCTGATGAGGTTAACTGAAGCTGAACTGACCATCAGAAGTTGGTGGAGGTGCCCTGTTGACTCCAAATAATTAAATAATAATAAGTCATCATTAAATAATCATTAAATAATATATTTGATGAGAGGAGGCGCCTTAACTGATTGGTTGAACTGATTGTAACCACCAGTTAGCAATTAGGTGCATTAATATCACTCAGATCACCCCCGGAGTGCTCCAGTTAGCCTCCTTGACTATAGGAGAAGGCTAAGTTATCCTCCTTGACTGTAGGTAGGCGTGGGTGTGACTGGATTATGGCAATTAATGCTCCACTGATGTCAATTAAACTTAGGATAGTGGTTTAACTAGGCCAATTTGACCAGAAGAGTGTGTATGATGGTAAATGTCTCCAACACAAACAAGAGAAAAATCCTTCAAGAGGATGTTTTATAACATGTAAAAGTTGACAAAAGCTGGTAAAAAGCCCTAATTCAGAGAAAACACAGCATTACAACCACCATTCAATCCATACAAGCATAATTTCACCAAACTTTACCAATGGAGCAACCAAGAAAACCCTAGATCCTCCTTGTGCTTGTGTTCTTCCAACAATTCTAGCATCAATCTTGCATGTGCATGAAACCCTAGAATTCACCCATCATTTCACCATAAATCCAAAGAAGAAATAGTAATATATTTGATAAGTTTCCCCTGTGAATCCATAAGCAAGCCTATATCATTAGAATGCATTAACAAAGCTAGACTGTGAGTTTAAACCAAAAACTTTGAAAAAACATACAATTTATTTTTGTGATCAAATTTTTCGTGGGCTTCATTTTGCTTGTCAAAAGTGGGCCAATCTAATGCTCCTGCAACTCCATAGTCATTGTAAACTAGTCTTTATATGGAATCATTGGTTTATGCTCTTCAATATGAAGGCCCTATTAAAGATTGCCTCTTTGTATGAAGTCATAGACAATAAGACATTCCTTGCCCCGTGCATAATAGCTAATACAAAGTAGTTAGATGGTAATCGTTGTGCTTAATACTTAGCCACCGATGCTAGTTATAATAGAACATTATGTTTGCTTGTAGTAAAAAGCAACTGTGAAGCCTTATAGAGTTTGTGTTCTTCCAGCAAATACTTTATTATTAGACCGTGAGATATCTCGACTTCAATATCTATTTGTTTTAGCAGCCAAAGCCTTCATAGAATCCATTCACTGCATCAAAGGCATTGACCCACTGATCATTGGTCTTCTTATAAATAAATCTTTCATAAAAGCTCTGTTTCCATCTCTCTAGGAAAATAAAGGGATTCACTAGCTGCAAAAATATTGGATGCTATAAACTCATGCTCCCAGCCTGTAGAAAACACAACAACAACACAAAGCATAAAAATGGAAAGCCTATATAATAAATTACAAAGGGAAATGCATGATAAATTTGGATAAATTGGGTTATAAGGGAGATCAATGTTTTTCCTGCATTGCAAGCCTTTCCCAGGGATCCACTTGTCACTATTTTGCTGTCTAAGTAACGATAGAGGGAATCGTTGTATTTGAAAGGGAGTTGAGCAAGGATACATAGTGATTTAGGTTTGGGAAGGTAAATTGTTGTCTCTACTGTATTTGTTGCTTGCAGGCCAGTAGGATAAGGTGTTTCTTTGGACAATATATATACTATGGATGGATGCCACTGAGTGGAGTTTGGACCTCAAGCCCCAAGCCATGAGGCAATAAGTGTAGTTGTTAAAAATTTAGTCCAGTTAGGTGCAGTTGTTTGTGGCCAGAAAGGCCTAAAAAAATTAACTGAATCTAGTTTGAATCTCATCAAGCTGGGTGTAGAAACTCGATTAGGGATTTTGAGTTTTGTGGGTGGAGAGCTGTTGGGTCGACAGCTGCTGCAAATGCAAATAGATTTTTTTGTTTTTTATATATGTTTTGAGGTGGACAGTATTGATCCATGACCTTGTGGTCTGTATTTGTCTCACTCTGCCCTACAACTACCTATCTCTCTCTCTCTCAGGTATGTCCATTGTTTTGTTAGTGACTTGTCTCTTAAGAGACAAAGTGTGACCGTATTATAAATCTGAGTATAGAAATTAAGGAAGGTCTAAACCACATTGTTTTCTTCTATTTGTCCATTTATAATATTTTTTCATGTGCTTGACTATTTTTGTTCATACATATCCTAGGTAACTGTAATTGATGGATGTACATAGTGCTGATATGTATTAATCCTAGCTTGGTTTGGAGAAAAATGGGTCATAGCATCAACTGAATGGATATTTAGTTTTTACATTAAGGAATCATGCAAAAAAGAGTAAACAGAGCTCTGTAATTGAATCACATATCTTGAATCACATAGACTTGGAGAAGGCTCAATTGGGTCTTGGGAACAACTACAGCAGAGCCAACGTGAAATTCAATGTCAATAGAGTGGGTAACATGGTTATATAGGCTATTAGTTTTCTTGAAACCTTGGACAAGGACATCAACACCTTCTGCATGAGAGTAAGGTATTGCAAGTTTAAACTTAGTATTGTTTTTACTTCTTTTTGGGTTTTATATGAAACAACATTTAAGATAGTTTAGTCAGGGTCAATTCTAACAGCTGTCAAGTTGAGGTCAATTTCCCATAAGTGTCTTTTAATTCTTTAGTTAGGACTCATGAATCATATTTATACTGAAAGGTAAAAGGATTTGCTTATTAACTTAGATTTATATCAAATCCACGATTTCTTTGTTCTCTGAGATGTGTTTTAAAATCACCATATTTGATATTCCCAAGGAATAAATAAAAATATACATTTGACTAGTCCTGCGAGGACTCAAGTGTGCTGGATACTGTTTTGTTGTTCATCATTAAAAAAAAAAGAAATTTAAGAAAACTATTAAAAGTATTCCTTACATATTCTCTAGGATACTCAATTTGTCATCAATACAGAATCATCAAAAGAGTCCTAATATCTAAACTAGCAATACAACAAGACGAGCATAACCAGTGTCTACATCCCTCAGCTATGACTATGAGCTAATCTGCCATTAAGTGGTTGTTAGTACAAGTCTTTTTTGAATCAAATAGGAAGTGACTTTTCTAAATTCTTGTTTGGTTTAGGTACCCTTCTGTAACAACAAAGTATATTTAGAAAGCTTGTCTGCCATTGAGTTGAAATCACATATCTTGAATCACATAGACTTGGAGAAGGCTCAATTGGGTCTTGGGCACAACTACAGCAGAGCCAATGTGAAATTCAATGTCAATAGAGTGGATAACATGGTTATACATGCTATTAGTCTTCTCGATACCTTGGACAAGGACATCAACACCTTGTACCAGAGAGTAAGGTATTGCTAGTTTAAACTTAGTAAGGTTTTTACTTTTTTTGGGGTTTTATATGAAACAACATTTAAGATAGTTCAGTTAGGGTCAATTCTAACAATTGTCTTTTATACAGGGAAAAATCTCAGAATAATGGTGAGGTACCATTACTGAAACAGGCCCCAATCACAGGAACATACTCAGCATACTTGTTTCCTGCAGGCCTGCAATCCATGACTGATGAGGAATTGACAGCAAACAATGAACCATGTTGCTCAGAGAAATTTGACAAAATTGGTAGCTCTTTAGTGTTTTCTCTCAAATACATCACTGACTGTTCAGAAACTTGCTGATTCTTCTTTCCTGTATTATCAAACTCAGGTTTTTTCTCACTTGTATTCTCAAACTCATCTCCCAAAATGTCTGACAATTTTGAATGTAAAGTCTCTCTCTTTGAGCCCTTTGACACACTCCACATATTAACCTCTACTCGATCATCTGAGCTTCTTGTTAACTCACCAATGTCTGTTCCAAACAAGTTTCCTTCAGTGGTCAGATTCTAGGTTGAAACCATGTGGGGGTAAAATCTTGATAACCGACATTCTAGGACTAGTAATTGTCATCCTCTCCCGGGGATGCACTTGTCACTATTTTGTTGTCTAAGTAACGACAGAGGGAATCGTTGTCTTTGAAAGGTAGTTGAGCAAGGATACATAGTGATTTAGCTTTAGGAAGGTAAATTGTTGTCTTTGATAGAAGATAGACACCAACACACACAACGATTCCTTTTGGAAGCAAAGACAAGTAAAAACATCAATGAACATCCAATCTGGACTCGCCGTCTAGAGTTAAATAGTTATGTGAGCTTAGTAGAAGCAAATTGTTGTGCATGATGATGTGTGTGCATTGGAATCTCAACAATTTAGTTTGGAAGGACAATAGACTTTGCTGGGGAAGGAAATTACTGCTCAAATTCCGAGCCCGCATGCATGACAAATTGTTGTCTTGAGGGACCATATGCAAAATTGGTGTTGTGCCTGGGAGGAGCCTACTTTAACGTACAACATTTTAGCCTAGGGGAAGGTTGAAAATTTGCTATAGGAAGTTCCTCTGTAAGCCACCAACTCCCCGGCCCACACTTGTTATCAAATCGATATAACTAAGTGAAATCTTTCAATATTTTTTTTTAAATCCACCAACAGGTGTCGCTTTGCTGACATTCTTCCGACACTTCGGTGAAACCATTCGACGGCAGTGTCATGACTCCAACGCTTCAGACCATTGGACAACCAACGCTTTAAGTGTCGGGCCGCGTCGAATATCCGACGGCGTCACCATGCCCCCGACCCTTTTCCCGTCGGAAGGCCGACTCTTCAAGTGTCGGATGGTCGACGCTTCAAGTGTCGGATGGGGTCGGATTTCCGACACTGTCTGGATAAAAATACCGATGGCGTCGAAATTCCTCTGACAATTCTGTCCATCGAAAGGCTGACGCTTCAAAGTTCAGAGGGCGTCGGATTTTCGACGGTTTATGCAATTTTTAATTGGCACTTTGGAAGGAAAAATGGTCGAATATGCGACACAATGGTGTGTCGGATCTTCGACCCACACTGGTAGAATGGCGAAGATTCGACGTTACGCCACCGATAGCAAAAAAAAGTGTATGTGTCGGAAATGCGACAGAGAAGTGTCGATTTTCAGACATGCAAGGCGTCGGATTTTGGGTTGAAATTCTGTTGTGTGAGCTTCCAGCGAATGTAGAGCTCATAATCATATCTTAGTAACGCTTATATGAAAAGACTTAATGGAAACATCAAACAGCTAGGTGGTGGCCTACATTTTAAATATAGTAAGGCTGAAATGCATTTGCATTTGTAGAGGTAGGGTCAACTAACACCAACCAATTTGGTAACAACATCTTTGATTCAAAATCAATAAACTTAATGAGAGGAGGACAAATCTATAAAATTAGGGAAGGGTCATCATGACAAATCTAACCCATGAAAACATGAATGCATAAAAACATGATTTTTCATACCTGTTCCATATGAAGAATTGAAGCACCTTGATAAAAGCTATAAAACTATGCATTACAACTCAGATTCTGTTTAGACATTAGCAGATAATAGATAGTTAGCGCAACATAACAGATATTATGTAAGTACTTGTAGTGATATAAGTTGTACTACTAGCTAAGCAACACTTAAATCCTCGAAGTGATACTAGCATAGTTCTGATTATAGATATGCTTTATATCTTGATTAGACTGGAATCAGAGGAGTATATTTTATAAAGTAACCCTAGACCATGTATAGTTGCCAATCGTATAAATTATTCTTTATTAAGAGTTGCCAAATATATTCAGTTCTTTAAGAAGGATTACTTTATAACTATTATATATGTATTAACAATAAAATATGGGCTATGTAAATATTCTATTTTAACAGGTACGTTGAGTCGAAACAAACTAGGGATCTCAGCCGATCCTCCAGCCTGAACGTGAACCTTCCACCCTTTTCTCTGTTACTTCGCAGCCGTCCTAATCTTTCCGATGTAATTTGAGCCCTCCTTTCCCTCTCTTTGGTCGAGAAAGCGATAAACCTTGCCCTCCTATTGTCAGGCAAGCAAGAAATTGCGTCCTCCATTTTGGTTTTTATAAATCATGTGATACTTAATCCATTTGACCACAAATAGCCATGGGGGGTTTGGTCATGAAAGAAATCTGACAGGATCTGTCTATGTTGTTTTTATAAGCCTCTCCGGGATTCACTTGATTTCTGGTGGAGAGGGATGAGTCTCAGAAACGAAACTGAACAATGTGTTTCTGGCCGTACCAGTCCTATTTGGTCCGACGGTAAGGTTCCTTGCTCATGCCCCTGTCCTGATCAGTGCAGTAGGTCTCGATTCATAAATGATGGACCTTCCCAGCAAACAGACATTCTTATTGGTAGACGGTAAAATGGAAAAGGATATAGTTTGCAGGTCTTCCCTTGCTAAAGAGACTAATGGGAGGGAGGTATTCAATAGATTATTTTTATGAGTATACTTGCATAGATCGCTTTGGCCTCTATATGATTGGGAATATCTGAGTGTTTTCGTAATTATCGCTATTGATAGGGTAGATTTTTCTAGGTCACGCCCAGTTGTTAGAAGGGAAATTTACTAAAAGAGAGACTGCGTGGGGCTGCCTGCATTGTGTAGAAGCAATGTTAGCATATTAAAAGAACCGGAGAAGAAAAAAAAAGGAGTGTCCACTAGGTATTAGTTTGACCATTAAGTTGTGAGGGTGATATTCTCTGAATAATATTAAAATCCTCATAAACATGTTTCGCCCTAGCTACAATTCATTGTAATAAAAAGCCAAATCCAGGAATTGCACGTTTTCAACTTAGAAATCATCTATAAAAATAGGGTAAAATGAAAATATCCATACTTTGTAACCATTCATTGAAGCACTCTCTATAGGACGAAGACATTGCTTCGCTGTGAAGAGGCTCTTGGAATCCACTGAACAACAAGACGAGTCCATATCTCCTCCTACTCCTTTGAGATTCATGTTGTTCAATAAATCCATAATCTTGTATATCAGATGAAAAAAGAAACATATGAATGGATTGTCTTAACAAAATTTCAAAGCATTCATATATATCTTATTCTTTGCTATCTAACTTTCATAACAGTAAAAACGACACTTCACTCATTGATCTGCAATCAGAAAACCTTGAGTTACATCAGTTACAAAACGGTACTTGACATCTCTCTTCGCCAATCTTTCAATTGCCTGGTTTACATAGGCCATTGAAATCTTCTCTATCATGCAAGAGATGTTATGCTCTCCACAAAAGTCTAACATCTCCTCAGTTTCCTTCACTCCTCCAATCAAAATCCCCCCTACACATTGTCGACCTGCACACACCAAAATTAAAATAAATACCAGCTGCAGAAACTCCCAAATAACTATTCAATAAAACAATAAATAAATTCAGGAGTTGTTGCTTGATGGTTTCAAAAATTTAATTGAGATGAAGTCAATGAATTTTTTCGAACTTATTACCAATGAATTTAGTTATGTTATTACCAAAAAAAAACTTCATATATGAATGACATGTCTACTTAAATTGTGAATACAAGTTGTGCATACGCTTTACCAAGTTGAGTAAAATTTAAAAGAGAACGAAAACACCTACTTACCCAATACAACAGCTATATCAGCAAATTGAACAGGCTTTTCAAGAAGACCAACTAAGACCAACTTCCCATCCACCTTTATTAAACCAAGGAAGGGTTCCAGGGGATGATTAGCAGAGACTGTGTCAATGATATAGTATAGAGACTTGACTGCAGCCTGCATCTATTTCTCTTCTTTGTTGACGAGGAAGTGATTTTCCCCTAAAACTTCTTAGGCTTCCTTTTCCTTGTTGGGAGATGTACTGATGACCTTAACTTGCAAGCCAAAATCTTTTCCAAATTTGACATCCATGTGTCCCAATCCACCAAGACCAACCACGCCGAGGCTCTTTCCAGGATCTGTCAATTGGAAGTGTTTCATGGGGATGTACACCGTTATTCCTACACATATCAATGGCATTGCGACATCGAATGGCAGATTCTCTGGAACCTTCACTACAAAGCTTCTTACAAACCACACCGCCCAATCTATGAAAACTCCAATTGACCAATATAAAAAATAATGGCATTAACAAAGAAACAAACTGCCCGTCTCAGCAAGCCCTTTTAGGAATTTGGAAATTATTGCAAGATTCGGTAAAAGTGATTAATTACCGTTGGTTACAAACCATCAAAGACGAGTAACCTCCAAAGGTGACTGAACCATCAACATTGGTGCTGCCATACGTAAATTTAAAATGAGCAAGAATTGATAAGCTTAGGTTCTCGCTAACTTTTTATTTAACTGTTAACTTCAAATGGTGTGGAAGAATAGAAAGACATTACTGAGGAACCATTGGATATCGGGAATGTTTCCAGTCGTTATGAACTTGGTGTAAATCAGACTGACAGATTCCGCAATGTAAGATCTTGAAGGTAACGTCACCGGGCCCCGTTTTTCTGTCAAAGAAATTTAAAATGTTAATAAAGTGAACTTGTGATTGAAAATTTGGTAAGAATTCAACCATTACAAGAAACATATCCCTTCATCAAACGTATAGTGCGATCAAGAAACAAACTGAAAGGATTTCGCTATGAGATTGGCGATTCAAATTCTTTTACAATATAGATAGCAAAAATCAATAATGCAAAAACTCAAAAACTTGAAATCAGAATCGGGACAATATGGGAAAAAGCTCAGAAATAATCACGAAAAAATGGGCAAAAGCTCGGAAACTTGGGGTTCTGGAAAACAATCTCCTGGGAGAAAGCAGAAGATTTGAACACTAGAAAATACAAACTTAGAAAAACGGTTGAATTTTTTTTTTAAATATTCAATGGGGTTGTGCTTCAAAGTATCAATGTTTGGAATCGAAAAAAAATCACAAGGAAAATTCTTCTCACATCCCATTTCAAGGGATCAATGTTGAAATCCAACTCAACATCACTCAGGAGCGTTTGATGCAAATTATCACTTTCTAACCATCCAACAAAGAATAAAACCAAAAACAATATTTAAAACCAAAAAGAATAAATAGTGGACAACGTCGAAATCTTCCAACATAACTGTAGGAAATAAAATACAAAGTTGATAGATGGGCCACAAAGACAGACATGTTAATAACCCATCGCTGAGTGGAAATTCTCAGGGAAATAATCGTAATGTATACACAATGTAAAGCAGACAAAACAACAATCGGTAAACAGTAATATTGACTGTCGAACACCAAAAATGATCAAACAATTTCTGATTTAAACAACCAGAATAGCATATTGGAATTTAATAATAGACAGGTCACAACTAACTAGAAAAAAACGGCAGTCTAAAACCCTTGTAAAACATCTTTAATCGTCCCTTATTTCGACAATAGGAAAATGGTGGAATTTTTTTATGCAAATGCGTATCAATAAAAGTTATAAAATTGAAGAGAGAGCAGACCTGCGAGTGAAATTGAAAGGTGAGAGAATGCCCGACTCGTCTATGGTAGCCCATCCTTCAACATCAAACTAACCTTCTACTTCCATCACTATTTTCTCTTCTTGGCAAAAGTTTGAAATAAAATTGATTTACTCAGAAGCAGCAGCAACTGAAGAGCAAGGAAGATGATCGCATCATACAGATCATTAACAGGCCGACAAGTTGCCTTGTCCCTGCGACCTCCATCCTTACAAATTTCCATGGTGTTCTTCTCCATTCTTTTAAATTGGTTGTCCTCTGAAACCGCCCACCAACTCTCTCGCCTAGTTTTCTTAACCATCTGATCATTCAGAGTACATGTGGGTGATGATCGCCATCTCTCACAGCCCTTCTGGTTGAGCAAAAGCTCCATGCAAAAGGAGAAACCCCAAATCTTTTTGCCTCCCCAAAAATCAGCTTTAGTTTTTTTATAAGAAAATAGAAACGTCAGAAATTAAAAAATGAAAGTAGTTTTTAATCTAATTTTGTCTTAAAATCATAAAACATTTACAAAGAAATATGATAATTTCTTCTTAAAAATCATCCTAACTGTCATAAAATATTTAGAAATAAATATTTAAGACAATATGTTAATTTTTTCTTTAAGACAATATGTTAATTTTTTCTTTAAAATTTGTCTTGAACAACCCCATCGTGTAGTAGTGTTTATCGATCAGTGTAAAGTGTTTTCAACCATTAACATGAAGTTGAAATGGTAAAATGTGAAATCAAAAGATTATAAAGGTGATCACTCTAACAATTAAAAAGTTCTTCCTGTGATCACTGATTGACAATTTAAAAATTTATAACGACAACTTTCATTTGTTTTGTGGCATCATTAATTACTGCAACTAAGTGCCTATTGTTTGCAAGAAAGAAAATAGAATATCCAATTATAAGAGCGAATGCTTGAGATCCATAATCTAATATAGCTTCATAAATAACCAATGAATCACAAAATACAATATCATCAACCTCATAAGAGGAAACTAACATCAAATCCCCAGCAACAAGTTTGAAGAAGACTTGCTCATATCATATCCAAATAATTTCATATCATATCCAAAAGTGTGAAATGTTATCAAATCCCCAACAACAATTTTGAAGGAGACTTGCGGTACTTGATTTTTCACACCAAAATTGATGAGAACAGCTACAAGAAATACTGAAATCTCTTGAAACTTAAAACATGAACCAAATAATATCATATCAGATACAAATAAGTTCATATCGTATCCAAGAGTGTGCTCCACCGAGATGGTAGATGCACAGTTTTCTCCTTCTTCAAAATTATGAGTATTGGTGCATGCAATATTGTAGGAATTTGTTGGAATATCTACATCAATAAGAGTAAATAGATCACTCCTACAATCCGATATTATTTCCAAAATATTCAAAGTATTACTTATATGCGCACCATCAGCAACATTAGAGGGAGATGAATCGAATTCCTCTTCACTTTTTGAAGCAATCATTGGCAACTTTTGAACATAATTTAAAAGAGAGTCACTGGAGAAAGTTTGCATAGAATGGAAGGAGAGCTTTTCTTCAATATCAAAGATTTGAATTTCTTATTCTGTATCAACCATATGAGAATATGAAATATCAGAGATATCATAAACTTCTGGAGCAGTAGGAGAAGGAGTCACTGCAAGGAGACTTTCTTCAATTTGAAATGACTATGTGGAAGATTATGCTTCTTCTTCATCTTGAACACATTCATCAGAGAGAATAGAGGCCAATACTTTTGAACAAAGAAATCTTGTGGTGCTGGGTGTGATATCCAAATTGTTATAATGATCCTCATTTTGCTTATCAAAGGTTCTATACAATTTTGTTCAGAGATCCTTTGGGTCACTACTACATATGACTCAATTTTCCCACAAAAGTTTTCCACGAAAAAGTTAAAAACGTTGTTTTCGTAAAAAAGAGTTCAATTTTTTGGAAAAAAATGGAAATGCCCTCGATGTTTGTCGCTATAACGACGTTATGGAACTTTCATCACAATCTCGATGACAATTCGTTGCTATTGCGACGAATGTTTCATGGCTATTGTGACGGACGTTTTGTGGTTGTTTCATTTTTTATTTTATTATGTTGGATATATCCCATATGTAAAGAAACATATTTGACACATAATTCCTATGAAGCATAAGATTGTGGATTTTTTTCCCTTTCCCGTGTAGGGTAGATCATGTGTTACTCTTGGGTTTGGGCATGTAGCAATATGGATTTGGCATCATTTGACACATAGTGCATATGGAATCCAAGATCCTAGCATTTTTCATTTTTCATGTCAGATATATCCCACATGCAAAGAAAAACCAACTTCTTAAGTCTTTATATGAACAAATGGATATAGAATAATTTGACACATGGTGCATAAGGATCTTGTGATCAATTTGGATGGGGATTAGTCTTGGACTTGGTGGGGAATTTGGGTTAGGGATTAGGAATATGGTGGTTACTTATGGGTTTGATCATGTATTGATATGTATATAGTATCATTCAACTCATAGTGTGTATGGAGCTTGGCTCCATTTGGATGGGGCATGGTCTTGAAC
>LPNX011001258.1:0-70000 GCA_001517045.1 Pseudotsuga menziesii | reverse complement strand
CATCTCTCCCATACTAAACTGTAAAGTGCTTAGCTACTCTAGGTACAATAATATCTTGATCAAACAAAATTTATAAATTTTATAATTAAAATAAGATTAATAATTACAATTGAATATTTAAACTTAAACTTTAATACTTAAAAATCATATATATGGTGATTGTGAATTTCTCTATTGGTAATAATAGAAATTTTTAATTTATAAAAAATCCAAAACCTTACCAAATATATTCAATATATCATTAAACTTTGACATCGGCACATACTTCTTATTTCTTACATACAAAAGTGGCCATTCTCTTGCTAACCTTACCCTTATTTTGCTATAAACCGTTATTGGTAATTTACAAACCAATATCTATGTTTGATAAATTTATTCCACATTAAAACTTTACTCTCTTTCTTGTTTTGAGATAAGAGAGGCCCATAACATGAACAATACTCATAGGAAGAGGGAACGAACAAATACTCGGAGACGGAGGCAAAATGAGTAGATTTTCAATTGAATCGAGTAAGTGAAAATGGTAGTGGAAGAGTCCAACGAGGTTGCTACGTGCACGGTAGATTCCAAAGACATGATGGAGTAGAACAAAGCTCTGGATTCTCTCACCAATCATGTTGAGGACAGACAACTTAACTCCATGATAGTTCACGAGGTTTGAACACCACACCCCTTACCTCATGATCACATTTTTTTTAAATGTAAAATTATTGTCTCAGCTCATGTAGTTTTAACTGTTACATTTTTCACAGAGGCCCTCTTCCTAGATACAAATTGTAATATTGCATTGTTAATATTGCATGGTGGAATCCTATTGCCTAGATTTCCGCAGGGGTTTTCTTTCCCGGAAGAAGCTCTCGTGTAATGCAGTAGTGGAAAAAATGGTAGACTAAGGTGAAATAGCCATACATTATGGAAAACTATGACACATTTAATTTTTGGACAGGGGGCGGCTCCTCATAGGCCGTCGATAGACGACGAAATCCATAGGAGGACCGTCCCCTCAAGGGATTTCTAGCATGGCTTGCCAAGGTCAAGGGATTTCCAGCATGGCTCACTAAGGTACGGTGGTATATTTTTCATCCCCATTTGTTTGCCCTTATTTGATGTATGCGATGTATGTTGTTGTTGTTATTTGCATTTACCACATAAAATTATATACTTCTTGTGCCCTGTTTTAATGCCCAATTGTCGTCCAAGGGTTTTTGTGAATGCTTATAGATTTTCTTAGGGTTTCATTTCCATTACGAAGAATGCAATGGCTATTGGAATCTTTTTAGATTGCCCAATATGTGCCGATATTTTCTTCTTCATCCTAGAATTGCAAAACATGGTTGCTGCATGAGGATTCTTTGAAACCCTACATGAGAAATCAAACCCTATCATATATCAGTGTTTAAACCCAAGGTCAAGCTAGCATCCTATGATGAATTTGTTGTTAATGGAGTCAAACAAAATTCTAGTGGGAGTGGAAAAAAATTGATAATCAACACCATCTGAAGTGTAAAGAGGTTGAAAATCAATAGTTTGTGAATGCCATTAATTATCCTGTAGCTGTCCTTTCATCAGAGATTAGGGATCACGACTTGTTCAAAGTAAACCATGATAACATGGAATAAACCTTTGCAGGAAGTAGTTCAGCTTCACAAGAGAGATCATCATTGTAGAGTGGGAATCCCTATGAAATTGAGGCAAGGAGACACCCATTTCAAAATGGTAAGCATTATGATTTCGAAGGAAAGAGGAAGACCATAAGCTCGTATATGGATCCATACTCATAAGAGAATGATGAACATGAGGCTATTGCTGCTGTTAGGGAGTAGCTAGGTGATGAATATCGAGAAGATGGCCCACCACTGAGTGTTGAATGTCCCTCTAGTGCATTCGACGACTCAATAGGTGATTCTTTTTTCTGACTCCCTTTTCACCCCATTAATCTCTATGGCTAAAACTAATACAAGACTGAAATGCAGTGTGAGTTTAAAGTTTTAAACTTTATATTATGAAATTAGTCTAATTAATCATCTGCTTGGAAGTTTCGAATTGTTGTTATAAAACTGTTTTCTTGCCAATGATATTTTACTTGATGTATGCTTTCTTGAACAGAGCCCCACTACCAGGGTAATATTGTTGTCCAAGATCACCAGAGAATGCCAAAGAATATGATGGAACAAGATGCTCGCAAAGTAATTTATTAGTCCTCTTGTCTGGCATTATGTACTCTCCATTGACTGAGTTTCCAATATCAGTTGCGTTTCAAATTTCTGTATTCAGATGCCTTTGTTTTGTACCATCTTGGTCAATACTGTTACATACTATTGTTCAGATTTATGTCAGTTATATAATTCAAATTTGAAAAAGACCTTAGCATTAAGGACCTCTTAAAGATCACAAAGGTGCATCCGACTTGAAAAACCTTTGTGATCTTTAAATTTTAAGAGGTCAAAATTTTCTAGATTGTAGAAGCATTACTGAATTGAGAATGGTAATCAAGATGCATATCTTGTAAGGATTGTTGGTGCAGATGCTTAATATATATATGTAGAAGAATTAGTCAGCAAGGAATATAGGAGGCTAAAAAGAGTTTTACATGCTTCAGTAAATTTGTTTGCTTGTTGATGTATAGAAAACTTGACAGATTTAGAGTTCTTTACACTACAAGTATATTGATACCTTTGGGCCTAGGGTGATGCTAAGGAAGTGGAAAAAACTACCTTCATCTGAAATAGTGAAGGAAATAAATGAAATCCAGGGAAACTTTGGCAGTACTCACTAAACAGAAGTTGTATATTGCCCTTGTTAATTTGAAAATAAAAGAAAAACTAATATTGTCAATTTGAGAATAAAAAAAAACCCATGCTTTAGGAGATGATCTTGATTAGATTCCTAATTGTTGTTTGGATTTGAGTTGCTCCATGTATTCATGCCATTGTTTGCTTTGAATATAAATACTTCATGTGTTTCCATTGGTTGCTTTGAATTAAAATACTTCATGTGTTGCCTTTTTTTTGTGAATGATAAATATTAAATTAAGTTATGGGATAGATTTTGAAGTTTGATGGTTTGGTAACCATGAAGCGTGTAGGGTGTTATTTTTGGTAGTTTTTTGAATACGATTTGTTTTTGAATCTGTGAGCAATATTTTTGTTGGAGCTGTCAAAATTATTGTGCTTCTTAAGAGTGAAAAAATCTCACATGTACATATACAACTCTGTTGAAATGACCATAATATCAATTCTGAATGACATAACAAGGGGCAATTGTAAATAGGGGTGTGGCCATAATATGAAAGTGACTGGTTTTTTATGATTATGTTGCAAAATTGCAATGCATCATGCAATTGGTTTATCAAGCATGTTAAGGTGTGGAATATATTCCATTCCACTTTTCATGTATCTTAAGTGCTCATAATGGAATCTTGGAGTTAATGTGATCCCAAATTTACAGCACTTGTTCATGAATTTTGTGCATAGTGACTACTATGATGGAATATTTTCAAATCAAGTAATGTATTTTCCTTAACAAGGTACTAGTTTCTGGAGAGTCTCCTTAGCAAGACACCAACATATGTTAGATTGTGTTGCATGCGCAAGGAAGTTCTTAGCAAGGGAATCAGTTGTAAGAATGGTGTTTCTTTTTGTACAGTTGTCAATCCAAACAAAATCTGTGTTAATGAAAAAATATCAGTAGAGGATATGATTTAAAACGTATAGGTCCATAGTATTTAAAATACAATTATTTCCACTTTTTCTAAACTGTCTTCCATGTGGTGAAGTGTATTTACTTTCTGTTAGGGAAACTTTAGTAATATTCTTTCATTTTCCTTGACAGTATGTTTAGAATATTATTGGTTGATAATGAGCATATTAGTAAGATGTTATTAATTCATTTGACACAATGTGAAATGTGAAGGTTAATTATAAACATGACGTGTCATTCTAGCTAAACTTTGTTGGCCATTTTTCCAAGTATCAAAAAGTTTTTCCTGACCATTGCTTTCATACAGAACTTGGTTGAGAAATTTTCTGGGATGTTTATATTCAAATTGAAATGTTTTATGTTGGGGAGATCTGCTTTTACCTTTTTGGCCTTGTGATTTATACCTTGCCATGATCATGGTGACCGTTTTGTAATTTTTTTGCAGTAAATTGAACAATTTTATTGTCACTATTTGTGTGCTCTTTACAAGCCTTGTGATCCTTTTTTTGAACCTTTTCGTAAAGGGAGATTGCATGTTATCATTGATCAATAATTTTATGTTTTGTAGTTTCGTTAATAATTTGGTATAGCATTATGACAAGTGCCAAGGAGACATGGTTTTTCTCATTGAGTTTTCTCTTCTATACATCTCTCTTTAAAGTACCTTTAGAAATCTACGAGGAACACATTATCACAACTGCAATTCACAATGTTTCCTTTGGGTGCACTGGGCATAAGTGTGAACTTTGCTTTTACTTGCTTTTTCAGATGTTCTGTTTAGAAGCCTTCCATACTACCTGTTCGTCAAGAGTGGGATCGGGCTACTTGTCCATTCCTACAGGTATGAAGTTTGAACATGCATCTCCTAATTTTGAACGAGCCTCCCCAAAATATGAATGGGCCTCTTATTCTAAGCATGAGTCCATAAATAGCAATTCCACTAGGATTCCTGCAAACAATCATCTACAAATAAGTGATAATTATCACGTCCCTGATCTGAATTCTTCAATGCAGTTTGATGAAGATTCTCCTGATGAATCCACATCATCTGGATTTGTCACAAAAATCTATCCAGCTTGGCACAAGCAAGAAGCTGCAGGAAGACTGAGTTTTGATGCTCATTTTCCGCTTCCATATGGAAGTAATAATGGGACTATCCTTGGAAAAGTTCTAAATGCAGGAAAAGAATTCTCCGTTTCATACTATATAACATTATATTCAACTTATGACATGCATAGATAACTTAGATTAGGATGTTGTAGATTGCAATAAGTCGGAGAAAAATACCCAATTTATTAGTAACATACTCTTTGACACAATTAAATGGCGGCCTTAGCTAATGTTGTTCAAGCCATCAAAGAAAACACAACTACTTTCAAAGTAGAAGGCTTGATTGTACCATTGTGGAAGCTACACATAACAAATATATTTCCTAGTTCTGTGTGGTACTTGCTCTCAAACTTTGTTGAGTAAGATGGGGAAGATTGACTGGATTAGAATAGATCATCGCAAATTAGATATGGTTTTTTTTCAAAATCCAATAGATTTTCCAGGCTATTTATTGGCAATTTGTGAAATTACAGCTCATAAAGGTATTTACATATTTTGATTTTGTATAAATATGTTATTTTACTTTTTATTTTTTGATGAGACTTTTCAACGTTTCTCAGAACTCGGTTTTCTTTCTACATTTTCTTGAATTGGCTAGCAGAGGTGAACTTGACCTTTATCTAACATGGTAATCAATGATGTTTGTGTTGTGTAGAGGTCATCCCAAACTGAGAGAACTTAAATTGTGCATAGATTGAATCTTCATGATAACTGGTGGGCTACTGCAAACTTCATGAGTTTTATTTGAACCATTGTTATCCATCATTTTCCTATGGTAGCTCAAAAATATCTCTTCCCCCCCCCCCTCTCTAAATTTGATGAAGTTGTTGAGAATTGGGATACCTTCCCTCCCATTGTCTTAAAAAGACCTGTGGAGGTGAAATAGCTATTGTTCAACTTGGTGATCTTTGATGCTTGTGTTGTCTGGAGTCTAGACTTTGGGCATCATAAGTTGTCATCCTTTGTGCATGAAGAAACCCTTGGGGGGGGGACCACTAAATAGTAAATTCAGTCACTTTTGTTCAATTAAGTTTACATGACAGGAGGGTACTAATCTATCAAAATCATCCCAGATTGCAAATGGCCCTAACTCATTTGTAAATTGAACCCTAGTGGGTGGCTTAACATGAATTTGTCTTCACCACTGTACTGTGACCCCATTGACTAGATGATGTATTAAATTGTCAATGCAAAGTACTTGATTTTGCATGGTTGAGGTGATTGCATTTACAGTAGATAACATCATGCTTTTGTGTTCTCTAAATTAATATCAAGGAACTATGTAAGATTAATCCTATAAGCATTTTAACTCAGTGTATTTAGGATAAATTTAATGTTATTTAGGAGAAAGTTACTGTTGTATATACTGAGAATTTTTCCTTGTATATGAGTCAACTTTCACTCCAAATGTGTTTTTGCCCAGTTTTTTCTTCAAGAAGAGTCATAAAAAATTGTGTAGTTGAGTATATGTAAGAAGGTCTAAGGAATAAGCTACATTCCTAACATGGTTGATGCATAGGCCATGCTTGTGTAGCTTATGTGGGAAAAGGTGTGCATGAGGTATATGGAAATATGCCCCTTCACCTATTTGCAAACTTTGAAATCCTATGATGAAATTGGAGGAAATAGTTTCCTACGTTCGATTTGGGATTGCTAAATGCTCTTATTCTCTACCATGTCAGGTGATTGTAGTTGGAGCGATCCAGCTGATAGCTAACATGGCACACAAATGTTTGACATCCAAATTGAAAAAACAAAAATGTGTTCTTGTTGGCATGCCCAGGTTCCCTGTGTATGCCAACAGGGCACAAAAATGTATGCGTGTTGCATGCCCAGGCTTCCTGTGTATGCCAACAGGGCACAAACAGGCCTCTGTGCTTGTTGGAATGCATAGGATCCCTTTATAAGCCAACAGGGGCACACACATACCTGTTCCTACCAACATACTTGTTTGTGCCCCTATTGGCATACACAGGGAGATTAGGTATTCCAACAAGAACATGTACATGTGGTAAAACCATAGCTTTAAGAACATCCAAGAAAAACATAAGATGTGTATTGGGAATGGAAGGTTAATGTAAATCAGAATTTCAAGACCTATGCTAGAGGTGATTTTCTCAAGTTTTCTACTCGTTGTTTCCCTTACATGATAAATGTCACAAAAATAACACATTTCCTCTCATGTTAGAAATCTGGAAATCATTAAGTTTTGAATATAAGATAAACCATGGAAAATTTGTTATATTGAAACATTGCTTTAAACTATTAAAGCTCTCAAACTGGTCAGATGTTAAGAGATTATTCAAAACATCATAGATATACACTAACAAACATCAAAATCCTGAACGTAGCCACAAATACTCAAAGGTAGTAAAAGTTTTTGTAATAACCAAATAATGGGATAGAGCATTGAAAATTAGAAAGCATGAATTCATTTGATTTTGATAGTGATTTCAGTACACATTTTGACTCCAAAGAAGCATATCTCCTCTAGTGGTAAATAATAAGAAAGCAGTGCCTCCTATATTATTCCCTTGAAATTCTTTGTGACATTTCTAGAGCAAAGGTCAATTTAAACGAGTTCTTACTGCAATGCTCACCTTTCCCTCATGCAGGGTAATCTCATTGCACAATATATCCAGGTG
Organism: Pseudotsuga menziesii; assembly: GCA_001517045.1. Lineage (NCBI taxonomy): Eukaryota > Viridiplantae > Streptophyta > Pinopsida > Pinales > Pinaceae > Pseudotsuga > Pseudotsuga menziesii. Next base: position 62,546 of record LPNX011001258.1, on the reverse strand, counting down.
AATATGACAGAGGATAGAGGCACCTTCAAGTACATTGGAGTCCTGCCATGCATAAGACCAGCAACCATTGACTGGAGCATATTCCTTCAAAAATATTGAACTTAGCTGGGCCAGTAACCAACTAAAATTCTACTTTATTGCAACATCCCACCTATGTTTGCTCTATTATTTAGATTCTAAAATTAGTCCTAGAAATATTATCAAGTTCTTTTGGATTTATTTGTGGAGACCATATGAAAGACAAAGTATGATTTTAAATCCTGTTGCATGGCCAACCACATGTGCTTCCAAGGATAAAGGACATATTTAAGGTCTTAGGGCCCTATGAAAACAAAAGCAACACTGTACAAATTCAATACATTAAAAGATCCTAGTATCAGAAAATTGAAAGGAATTTTTGTGTGAAAAATACACCAAATTAAGGATCCAAGTGGACCCACATGATATCAGTCACATTCTGTTTTTATCGAGTCACACTAAATAACTTGAGGAAGGCCGACCTATACATATACAAATATGGACCAATATTTATAGGTTAAATAGGGATCTATTTCTGAGGGAGAGTTTGAGATTTGTGAAATAATTCAATCACTGAATACACAGCTCATTGATACAATTTGTCATATGCATGTTGTTTCTACCAGCCGTCTTTTTGTGGCTATTTTCCATGGATACTGGAATCGATTAGAATAGGATGTTCTTGATTTCTTGGAAAACCAAAATGAAAATTGATCCTGGTACAAGGGCTCTCATATCACTATAGGAATCACTAGTACAAAATGAGGAATTAGCTACTAGGTGACTAAAAATTCTAGTCACCAAGTGTTTTTAAAGTGTTTTACTACTAAATATGAACAATTTTGATTGACCCAACTATAAACAACTAAAATTAATGACTAATTTAGTCACCGGTTAACAAATATGACTAGATAATAAGTGAAAGAGTTAAAAATGACTGACATAAATGACTAATTTAGTCACGGCATAAAAAATGACTAGCTAGAAGAATATGAATTTGTCATTTATGTTAGTCATTTTTAATTGTGTCATGGAAAATTGCAAATTTGACAATGTAGTGTAAATTTTGTAAATTTTCTACCTTCTATTAGTAATATTAGTGCCATGCACCTTGATCTTCAAATATCCAACAAAGCAATTGCAAGAAAGATACATCTCAGCAATGAGAGAGTTCCCATAGCATCTCCAAAATTAAGAAAGATACACTAAAAAATCCTAATAAGGGGTGGACTGATCAAAATGGTAGAACCTAGATAATGTAGTAAAGACAAAATCTATAAGAATTAGGAGCACCTTAATGTATTAGGGGGAATCCAATAGAGTCACAAGTGGAAAAATCCTAGATAATGTCGACCAAATTAGTAGAGAATCTTGAGTGGCTAACATATTCCTTGAGATCCTTGTTAGCTATAACTACGTACCAACTACTCAATGACATGCTTATATCATGAGTTTGGTCCTTCCCTTTACAAAGTAAAATGGACTTCATGACATCCTTCAACTGGACTTATTATCTAGGTGCGTGTATATGTTAATAATTGCCATGTTAATGACTTGTTCCAGGTTTAGCAGTTGGAGAAAACTCTGTTGGAAACACAGTATGTTCCATATAACCCTTCGCCAACATTTTCAATCTACAACTAACATAAATTATTCTCTTGCTCATTCTCCACCATATTATAAGCATCATAGACCTAGGCGTGTGTTATATGGATCCCTAAACTTTCCAATTATAGGATAAAATAATCGGTCTCAAATATCAACTCACCAACCTCCATCTGTTACTTCTCTAGTTTAACCAATATTGATTGTAGTTCCTCATAGCTGTTAGTACCAGATATTATAGTATACTAGTGAATGGAGTATATATGCAACTAGAACTTGCTACATGGCCTTTTCTAATGAGTTTTGTAAGGAAGGACATAACAAAGAATAACACCATTATTGGGATTTTATCCCTTAATAATGCCCAATATATAACCATTGAATATGACTATTGTAGTTATATAGGAGGTATTATACCTAAAAGACATGGGAGCAACATAGATCTTGTTTATAGTGGGGGTTTCTGCGGATATTATTTGTTTTTAACATATTGGGACGTGGTTAAAAACCTCTACCTCTATTAGATTGAGAAATTAAATTTATTTTTTAATCTCATATTACTTCCCCTACCATAAATTTGATTTTTTTTCTTACTTGCAGGGAGAAGAGGTAGTCAAAGTAGAGCCTTAGCCTTTTATTAACCCTAATTGGGCTAGCTGAATATTGTTTTAAGGTACCAAAGGTTGCACTAAGATGTAAGAGAGAGGGTCCTAAAATATACCCAATCATATTTGACTATGATGTAATAGAATTGTTTTAATATAAGGTGGTTTACTTTATAGTTTCTTCTATTTGACTCTCATTACTTCTATACATTTCATAAGAGTATGCAGTCCCCTACATTATTTTTAAAGTTTATTACTTAATCTTACAAGGACTTCTAAAAAAAACTTTCATAGAGACACATTTAGCAATCCCTTTAAATATAAGCCCTTTCATTGCCACACAATCCATTTAAATATAAAAGTCCCTTTAAATATAAAAATCAATATGGTTATATATATTATGCTTTAAATTATATTGAGTATTGTTAAAAATTATTTAACTATAATTAATTTCATTGGTATTAAAATTTATTTAGATATAATTGAAACCTTTATATATAACCATTGAGTTATAATCATTTCTTACATTAGAATTGGGGTTGGCTTTCATAGTTATTCATCCAAGTTAAAAACAAAACCATGGGTTTCGGTTTTAAATGCACCTTTCCAAGCGGTGTGTATAACCTCCAAAATGCATACTAATTTGCCAGGTGTGAGAGGTGTGAGTACCTCCTAAATGCATTCTAATTTGCTATATGTGAGAGGATTTGATGTTTAATTTTGGTAAAAAATTAATGACGTATTTTTTATGTTTATCTATTTCTATAAGTCGCTGTTAATTTTTTCTTAATTTTTCTAGAGGTTGAACTTTAATGAAAGTGGTTTCTAAACCCAAATTTTAATTGCAAGTAATATGGATATGGCGGGTGTATATTGCATAATGTTGGAGGGTGTCATTTATGATTTGTGTTATATTTGGTAAATATTTTTATTAGATTTTTTTTAGTATATAATAAAAAATAATCTTTTTATTAATAAAAAATTATTAAAGAAAAAATTTTACACTAACTTTTTTTTTAATAAAATTTATATGTTTTGAAAAATAAAAATCTATTAATGAAAAAATTTTACACTAACTTTTTTTTTTAATAAAACTTTATATGTTTTGAAAAATAAAAACCCAAAACGTAAAAAAACAAAATTAGTCTGAAATTCCAACCCATGACGAAATGAAATTCCAACTCTGATCATCATCATGCCCTATTCCCATACCATTTGCAAGTCATGTCAAGGGCCAAACCACAAGACAAATCAGGTTTTGCTTTCTTTCGACAACTTGTTTAGATGACATTCGATATCATGTCGGTCGGCTAGACATGTTCGATAAGAACAACTCTTGGATCAATACGACAATGTGCTTCCTGCACCCACGAATTGGAAGTGATACCATGCATCCTCTTGAGCTTGTTGCTATTCATATTTGACCAACAGGTAAATATTCTGTCCACGGCCCCCTCAAAGTGAAGTAGGGTTTCCTGTCCAAGCCCGCTATTATTATTCAAAGGAAGCGATAAAGGCATGGGCATGGGTAGGAACATGATGAAGGGATAGAGACAATGCGCGCATCCATCCCAATGCTTATGGACATACATGATCTTTAAGGGGAAACTATCAATCTGAAAATGAGAAATCATTAAGGGGCAGCGCTTGTGAATCATACCGATATGACAGGTCAAGGCATGGAAGATAACCTAGATGCGGCGATAGGCCAGGAATAGATTCCAGCAGAGAAGAGAGGCAATCAGATATTCATGGAGGTCGAACATGGATCCAGAAGTTTGATGTTCCATTTTATTATCCATGCCTAACATATTATTCCATTCCATATCCAATTGGAGATCGAATAAAATATTTCGGGTGCAGATTAAATAAAGCTCCCATCCAAACAAGTTCACCAATTAAAACCCCACAATTTATACTATATGCATTATTGTGTTGAGAATATGAAAAAGGGTTTTGTCCATGTGCCACATATTCGATGGATCTGCAGAGAGATTTTTTATGAGAAACGTCGCAATAAAGGTTTGATCATGAACCTGATACAATATACAATTAAATATTGAAAATCATCGTTAGAAGCATATATTTAAAATTTGTGGCTGATCTTTCGTGAAAATGAACTCAAAGGGAGTTTCTGCATTGCAAGCATCTCTGTTTTTTTAAAGGAAGATCAATGTGCATTGGGTGTGGTCGATGTACAATTGTATCACTTATATTGATATAATCAATATGTCATCACATGATTCGATTAATTAGTAACAGAGAGGAAACTAGTACTCCAACTAGAGCTAAAACTAGTTGTACTCTAGCTAGAGGTAGCGTGGGTAATAAGAGGGTGCACACCATTGAGCAAAAGAGGATGCACACCATTGGGAAAGAAGATAATTGACATTACAACATTGTTTTATTGTTGTTATCTGCTTGCAAAGGGACACAAACAGAGTTGGGTGTACTCATTTCAAAGCCACACATTACCATCTCACTCTCAAATTCAAATAATGACCACTAAAGGAGACTATTTACTAATTGAAGGTGCTATAGATTTTTCCCTTGTACAGGTCAGATGTTTAATATCCCTTGCACAGGTCATATGTTTATGTAATATTCAGATCTAGTTTCCTGAGTATTGAACTCTGTTTTAATTATGGTATTTAAATATTTTTCTCATATAAATTTGTCGTATTTATCTTTTGAATCAATACCAAATATTTGTATTATGAGAATATTATATTGTAAGGGCCCATTGTAGTAAGCTTAAAATCAAACCTTGTATATCCAAAAACCTACATCCATTTTTCAACAGTGCTCACAAGTGTTTGTCGATCCCAAGAGTTGATACACTCGATGTTTGTACTTCATGTAGTCGATGTGATCAGGTGGCGATGTTGTTAATCAATCCAAGTATGTGTAAAGAGCTGATGTCAATTCTCAATATGCTACTCCATGCAGTCGATCCCAGAGTTGATATAGGAGTCGATGCCTTCTTATGAAAGGAAATATTCATTAGAATATTTTTATTGAGGGCGATTCTTACAAACCTTGGTTCCATGTTCAGTTTTATCTCCAGGTGCCTATCTCAGATGGGGAACTTGCCTTTATACATATTATTTATAATGGTAACTTTCCTTACCATTTTTTATTGTTTGACCTCTTTCCTTATATATTACTTTCTTTGAGAAGGAGATAATCACCAGTTAGTATAGGTCCCATCTTGCCTTGTTTCCTGGTTTCACTTTCAAATGACATTCCTTGACGGGTAGATTCAGAAGGTAGGGCATCCAAGAGCCAGTTGGTTCATGATAGAAAGGAAGTTAAGCTACGAGGAATAGCCAGTCTATTTACCAAGATGGTGCTAGTAGATTAATTGCTCGGAGTGAACCATTAAACTAGAGGAATTGGGGAGTACAACTGGAGGCCGAGGAGTACATATGTTGAGGGAACTCATTGGGGTAGTACACTACAATATTACTTGGCAGGAGTGAAATAAACCTCCAATTAAATAGAATTAGAATATAGATTTGATATGCGTGGCTTACACCCAACTAGGAATGGGCTAGTAGATTATAATAATTGGCTGGGCCGTCTACGCAATACCAATTGGACTTACCTAGTATACCATACTACTAGAAGACTAACCATTACAACAAGTCTACCATACACATAGGATTACTACATGCCCATAGTCTTTACCTAGTCCCACATCCCACCTCTCTACCAGACATTACTACTTACCTGATTCATTGTTCGTTTAACCTAGTCCACACAGTAAAACAAAAAATATAAAAATAAAAACCAATTTTTTTTTACATAATAAAATAATTAAAATAAGAACAAAATAAAACAAATCTATATAACTTATATACACAAATAATAAAAATAAAACAAGCCAAACAAATCAACATAATTTATGAAAAAAAATATATATATATATATATATAACGAAAAAAAAACTATCTTCCAAATAAAATAATAAAAATAATATATATATATATATATATATGAAGAAACACAAAAAATATATTTTCATGGGCAGGTCATTTACCAAACAGCTCGACCCAACATCTACGGCAACGGCATTCAGCAACGACATTCATGGCCGATGGCCAATTTTCCTTAACCACCATCCTTCAATTCCGACAATTTTGATTGCTGCTCAACTTGCTAGTTCTTATCAAATAGCTTAACCATTGGCGCCAAACATTGGAGGGTTTGGTGGGTTTTGGATATGGAGATTGGGATCGATATTAACCAATGTTGAGAGTTTACAATTTCTCTATTTAATTTCCATAGCTGCCATGGATAAAGCAGCATTGGAGAGAACCTGGAGACTTTTGAAGAGGCGGGCCACGAATTCTACACCTGTGGCGTCAACACCACCTTCTTTGCTTACAAAATCCCTGGTAAGTTTATCGATTTACTGTGAATTGATAAATTTTTAGTGAATTTTGGATAAAAACCCATGTGTTGTGCAGTCATAGCTCCGCCAATGTTTTTCCATGTTGCTGCTTTTGCACTATCCCTCTTGTGGATTATGCCTGCAGCCTGTCTATATTGAATGATACCCTGTAGGTTCCCATTATATCAGATAGCTATAACTCAAGGGAATTTTTTACATGCCAGTTCTATTAGCATTTGCTATGTCGAATACCCTCTGCATGTGCCTAATCTTAATGTTTCAATGAAAATATTTCCCACTGTGGGCTTCCAGCTAATCCTCTACCTCGAACACTGGAGTCGTTTCTTCATTTTCCATATCTCCATGTCTCTGTTGGAATGTGTCTTCCTCTATAGCCACATTTTCCACATCTACATCATTTTAGGCCATATTTTGTGAAGCTTTTGAGTCAAGAATGTATGGAGTAAATTTTTTTGAAAGTGTGTACATGCAATGACCAATTTATTTTAGTGTGGCAACTTGTTTGTTACACTCCTCATCTTCCTTTTATTCAAAAAAATGTTTTATACATGTAATACTCTTCTTTTATTAGTCCTTTATTGTATAAAAGGAACCATGTATGCTCTTATTCGGTAACTTCATCATTGGAGTTGAAGTCTTCATGAAAAACCCTTGTTCTTTTATCCATTTTTCCCTTGTATGGGGGATTTTTCTTACTTGCACCCATGTTCTCCTCACTTCTTGTAAGTGCATGCTTCTTTAATGCATTTTGAAGGCCCATTTGTGATATCATATCTTTCTCTTGAATACGAGACGAAAAAAATACATCTAGTGTAGGCAGTGTGAAGGAGGCTCCAAGAGCCAATATAGTACAATGAAAAGAAAACACAAAGATACTATAATCAGGACCCAATTTGGAGAGAATAGAGAGCACCATTTGTGTTCCATTCCTATTTATATTACACATATTGAGATGCATGATAACTAATTTGATCTTGGTGAAAAATTCTTGAATAGAGTCAAAATCAGTTGGTGCCAACTTCATTAGTTCCACCTCTTATTGATGTCCCATAAATTATCATTTCATCTTATGTTTTTAAGAGGGTGGACAGTATGGTACATACTTCATTTGGAATATTCTTGTTTGAAATTTGATAGAGTACATCTCAAGAAATAGAATAGAAAAGTAACCTAAATGTTTCATCCATTCTATTCAAGTATTTATATTTTTCAACAATTGATTTTGGTTCTACCTCGGTGTCCATTATGATATGGTAGATCCATTTCATACTCAAGAGTATCTATACTCTTGATTTCTGTTCATAATAGTTTAATGGGATTAGAATTTTTTGGGAATATAGTTCCATTACAACAAATGAGATCTGTGATGGTTGAAAATGAGATTCTTTAAATTGCAATAGCTTGATCCCTAAAAACCAACACTATAATACTTACTAGTATAGCACCCCTGCATCTCTAATACCATGTAAAATTTGAGAATATGGATATAGATACTAAAAAAAGAGAGGTATATAGTGAAAGAGATCAATGATAATAAAAATAAATGTATTAGCATTAATCATTACAGAAAAGAGATGGACCAAATAGTAAGAAAGAATGTTGTATTACATTAGTCTTGAAAGAATGATGGAGGTGTAATATGCAGGAAAAGCAATTATAATAGGTCAAGGAGGCAATTCGAATTGCTCATGCAGTGCATGAGGTGTTGGTTAGGATTAAATAGAGAAAAACACCCTTAGTTAGGCATAAACACTCCCAACTTTTGAGGTAAACCAACTTAAGAATTCCTAACGAATTATTATAACTGAAAGAGGTAAATGGAACTGATATCATGCACATGCACAATCCTAAAAGGATCATCTCGGGTTCTAGTTGCTAAATATATATAGCAGTGTAAGTTATGACCTAATTTAGTTGAGCACATATACTCGGTAAATTACCTTGGACTCAAACACTCCTAAAATTAGGCTAAAGTTCCTTAGATCTAGGAAGAGACACTTAAATTAAGGAGTTTACCTAGTTCATCCAAAAATAGACATTAGGGTTTGCTAAAAATGGCAAAAAAGGAATTTTAAAACCCTTATATTTAGAAGTAATCTCTAGGGTGACTCAAGTGGTCAAATTGAATGGGGTTTGGCCCACAAAAGTGATGAAGTCATGGTTTAAGTAACTATATAGGAGAATGGTGCTATGGAGAGGATTGTTTTCTTTAAAAGTTATCTTAATTTGGTATATGAACACATAATATTACTTTGGAGAACATTGAGGATATGCAACAAAATAATTCCAAACATGCCATTATGACAATCGTTGCACTAATAGTGTGGTGCATAATGTATATAAAATGGAGAATCAATTAACACAACAGCAGTGATATACAATTTTCAAGTTAAAAAACTTTCTGTATCTGGTTGTTCACTACAAAAAACCATCATCAATTAAACAGGAAATAAGATGTGATAAAATTGCATGTCCAAAGTGCCCTCCTCAGAGAGTTTGTCTGCAGTTGTTTACCTGTATTATATCATGTATATGGATTTTTTTTGTTTTCATATTTTTGTTTGTTATGGCCTTTTGTTGATATATATATATATATATATATATATATATATTCTTCCAAAGAAAAATAAGTGTATTTTTCTTTAAAGTAGAAAGAAAATTACATTCTTTAGGTGCATATTGCACTGTAACATAATGTCTAGGTTACGAAATATGCCCAGGACAAAAGTAAAATAACAAAATTACATGTAAGGTGATCATCTAATTATCCTCAACACTTATTCACAAGTCTTAGAGCATCCAGAAAAAATTAAGTACACAGTGGTACTAAAATGCTTGGTTTGTTCCTTAAACATAGCAGTAGTGAATATAGAGTCTTCCAAGATAAAAAAAAAACCTTCAGTATATGGTTGTTCACTATAGAAAACCATCATCATCAATTTAGAAAGAAATAAGATGTGATATGTTATTACATGTACAAAGTGCTAATTGTAGAGGTACCCTCCACAACTTATTGAATGTGAGGTATTCCAGGATCCCGATCCAGCCCCTCACTAGAGAGTTTGTCTGTAGTTGTGGTCAATTTCTTTACATATGTGTAGGTAAGATATTTTTTTGAACTGCAGAGATATAGCTTTGACATGTTTTGAAAGTGTCAGGTGAGAGATGTCATTGATGTTTTGATCATTTTTCATCCACTTGATGACTAAAGAGTCCCTGAATACCTGAAGATCTGTAATTTTCAGATGATGGGCTAGTCTAAACAGAGATCGGGGTGTAAGAATTTCAGCTCAGTTTTTAGTACCCTGACCTGCATTAGCAATTAAATGAAAATAGTGTTGTTTCTGTAGGAAGATAATGCCTCCAATACAACATATTATCATCCCTTTGGCATTCTCCACAACTTCTTGAATGTGAAGTATTCCAGGCTCCCTATCCAGCCCCTCACCAGATATTTTGTCTGCAGTTGTGGTCAATTTCCCTACATATGTGTAGGTAAGATATTTTTGTGAACTATAGAGATATAGCTTTGACATGTTCTACAATTATTAGGTGATAGATTTCATTGATGTTTTGATCATTGGGCATCCACTTGATGACTAAAGAATCCCTAAATACCTGAAGATCTGTAATTTTCAGGTGATGAGCTAGTCTAAACAGAGCTCGGGGTGCAAGAAGCTCAGCTTAGTTTTTAGTACCCTAACCTACATTAGAAATTAAATGAAAATAGTGTTGTTTCTACAGGAATAGGATGCCTCCAATACGACATAATATCATCCCTTTGGCATGCTCCATCGAAAAAGGACCAAGTAAATTTCTTGTCCACAGTCAACTTCCTAATTATCTGTGGCTTAGATGGATTTCCTTGTGAATAATAGAACTAGGCAGTAACAATAATATGGAATTATACCTGAAAAGGGGGAGGAAGTCTTCCTTCAAATTGACTAAAGTTGCGCATCGGCCAAATGATCCAAATTGAGATATAGTGAACAACTTGAAATGCCTTAGATTGGGGCATTATTGTGTCAATTCAGCTGCAGACATCCTTATAACATTGAACAGAATAAAAACAAGAAGTATATAGATGAGTAACATCTTTGCTCTCCATTTTCACAAATAGTATAGACTTGCACGATATTTTTGTTTCTCTTGCAAATAATCCCATGTTGGAACCTTTTGCAGAAGATTGAGCCACATGAATGCCTTAGGTTTTTTAGGGGCTCAAATCTTCCAAATCAGTGAATACCATTAGACTGCAGCTTGATCCTCTATGGCCATCATCACCTATTACCTAATAACCCAGCTTAAGAGAGTATTGACTATCATTGGGATTATTCTATAATTGTTTATCAGACTCTCCATGCAATATAATATGACCCTGCTTTAGCTCAGTGATAAACTAGACCAGATGTCAACATACATTTCCTCTAGACCTAAATTGTTCAGCACTTAACCACCGTTGATGCCATATTTTGAATTGACCTTCATCTGCCAGCTGATTCAAAGTATATATACCTTATTGATACATGTAGTGAACTATTTATTATGGGAGAATATATTGTTGTTCCATCCCATTATTGCATCCAAACATACCTTCACATGTGACCCATCCTAGACCCGCCAAAGCAGGTGAGTGCCAATGATTGGAAAGGCCAATGCTGAAGGCTTTCCAATTATTTGAAGCATGTTTGTGAATCTCGACAGGGTTGTGGATCCAATCTAGGAATTTTAGGTTCCAAGTACTTATGAACCTAAATTCTCTTCCATAGACCCTCCTTGGACATCAAGTTCTAAATTTTTTTAGCTGTCTGTGCATGTGTCCAAAAGTGAATAACTGCTTCTGATCCCAACCACCCTCATTATTTGGTTTGAGATCAATTGCCATCTTGCTAATGGAAACTAATATTGTTAGATTTGCCTCTCTAAAGAAAATCAGAACAGATCTTTCTAATGTTTTCCAAACAACCTTGAAGAATGTGGGCTAGGAAGAACCAACATACTGGGATTACTTCTAAAATAGATTTGACAAGTATCAACTTTCATCCCCTGGACAACCATCTATGAAACCATAAGTGGATTCTTCTTTCTATTTCATTTTCCAACCATCCCTAATATTTTATGCCATAACCATTTGGTTTTAATATAAATCTATGTATTTTAGACCTTCCTGTAGGATCCACAGATCTGAATTGGAATAGATGGGTCAACCTTTTAGACATGTCCTCACTGATGCAACTAAAATTGATAGAATATTTCTCCAGGTTGAATTTACTTAAAAGACTGAGGTTGGGCATGCATGTGCCCTATAAATCCAATAATTTATCCGCCATTATCTAATCACTGTTGCACCCTCACTGCTATGTTGAGTGTGCACCATAAATATTGGAAGGTTGTTGCAGAACCTTCTCATCACACTGCGCCACAATAGTGTCATGACTCATGATTGTTGTACCTCGTACACTCTCATCATGACTTTACAGATATGTTGAAGTGTTACATGATGAAGGAGAAACATCTTGAGAACAACATGTAAAGAAATTTTTGGTTTCACGAACTATAATGACTTTGGGTCCAATTTTATTGTTGTCAATATTGTGAAAACAGCTTCCTATTTATCAACACTTAACCTTTTAAACAAAATTTGGGCTGGTTTGTAGTGAAGTTGAATATAGGAAGATATCAGCTAGGGATTCTTTGTGCTTTATCTCTGTCAAGGTAATGTGGATTGGTTCACTTGCCATAGTAGATATAACCTCTAGTGTGGTTATATTTTTCATGATTCACGCCATAGTTGGGTAGAGCCTCTATTGATAACATGGTTGTTAGGGTGTCCCTCACTTTTAAAATTTTGATGTCCCCTACGACTTTGGATTTCTATCATTTTACAATTGCCTCATTGAAATAAAAAACGATCCAAGTGTCTCATGTCTAGTCCATTAAGATTGTATATATCTGCATCTATAAATCTGAATAATTACTTCAATGTTCTCTTGTAGGAAAACATCTACATCTTGCATACAACCTTACTTTTAATTTTTTTCTTTTAATTCCCGTGATTCATTTAGTAGGTAGGGGTTGTTAATGCTATTCTAGCCTTGAGAATCAATGCTTGCAAATTTTTATATTTTGAGAATATTTGGAAAAGATAACTCTAAGTAAGTGTTTATCACTATTGAGTTACATTTACCTTGTATGGTATTTGACTATTGGATCTCTAATGAGATGAAAGGTTTACTATACCAAGGCCCATTCAGGAAGGAATAATTTGTCTTTTATATCAATAAATCAAAATGTATAGTCTAGGGTTATTGAAAGTTGAAACTAAGGTACTGGTTTACCTACCTTATTAGTTACAGTGTGCCTGCCTTGGAAAAGGTAGTACCTAGTGCAAGCAAGGAAAATAACTCATTCAACCTTTTGAAGACTAGTATGCTAGATCAACTCAGGAAAGTAGGACAAATGAACTGTTCATACACTATTTCAACTGTAGTTGAAAACTAGAAGAGATTCACTTTGCAAATTTTGCATGCAGAAGGGAAGGGACCTTTTTCATTTCAAAGAAAAAAATGCATGTTTTATTCCAGTCAAAATGAAATGTGCATGTTTCACGTGCTATCAGTGCATTCTATATTCATGTCGTAGTTGTGATAACAAGTCTCCAAGCTCAAACCAAGCCAGAAATTGTATTTATTATCATCAGCTAACTGATCATCCCTAATTGTTTCATCTATTCTTCATTACTGAACTTCAGTTTTTATATGAAAAACAAATATTACAATCTTCTTGTATATTCAAATAAACATGACACTACCATATTCTACCCCAAAATTAGCAGTGTATTTGTAGTACATAAATGCAAAAAGGTAATATGTAGATATATTCAGATTGTTCCTCTTATCTCAAGAAGTTCCCCAACCACCGATTCCACTTGTATCATAAGCCATGCAGCCATATGTAAGCCTTCTTTTTAGAGTGAATCTACCAGTGAGTTCAATTCCCTATACACATGTGCAAATGTAATTTTTGTGCCTTGTGGAATTTTGTGAAATCCCCTTCAACTGACCGGCTATTGCATGAACTACAATATCATGAATACTTTTTTCATTATTATTCCACTTGATTACGAGCAAAGAATCCCCAAATATATGAACTTGCTAAAGATTTTTAGCCAATGCCAATTTCATAATGATTGAGTCCCATAAATTCATCTATATTGTTTGTGCTATCACCCAGATTGGCTTTGAATTTTGAGCTTGATAAAATGATCATCCAACAAATAGAGTAAATTCCCTATGCCACTTTTCTCAGAATATTGGAAGGTGCCTTGAAAAAATCCGCACAGGAGGGTCTTATCAATCAACATATTTCCATCTTGCCTTGGAGTCCTCACTTTGGTATGTGTCCTGTAGAGTTTAAAGATAGCACAACTCTATGAATAAACTTTAAATAATAAGGCATTTCTTTCCAGTCAAATACCCCAAAGGGTTAGGAGGGGTATGGCACTAAAATCATTTAGTTCTCACCTTTGAAACCATTGTCTCAAACAAGCTTCAACAGTATTACTTTTCCAAATGAAATTGATACCAATCCATTTACATAGATCTCTCATGAGCTGCTGACAGTTTATGCACTGAGTAAATAAGTGAGAAACATGTTCCTCATCCTTCCTGCAAAGTATGCAGATGTTTATTCCTTTTCTGAAGCAGATCCCTGGCGGTGACCCTATTCATCAATGTAAGCCAGAATAATAATTTAGTCTTCATTGGTACCTTCACATTCTAGATATTGTTCCACCACCACACCACCTCCTATGCTTATCATCTCCATCATCGAACTATACAGAAGTTGGCCTGTGTACAGACTACAAGCATACTATTTTATTCTTTATGCATAGCACTTCATCTGGTACATCCTTAATATGAATGCTTCCTCTCTTTAATTCTGCAATAAAAATATCCCAAGTGTCAACATGTTCACCTTCCAGACCCAAAATCAAAGAACCCTTCCATCCTTGTTTCTAGATATCTCTATTTATCTAGTAAGCAATTTGGTCTAGCGTTAAGCATCCTCTAGTTTGTAGTCTCTGAATAAGTTCAGCGAGAAGAAAAATAATATTATTCTATCCCATAATCTCATTGGATCAAATTCCAACTTTGGAGACATGATCCACTTTCTAGTCCAAAAATATTTTTATGATTAGGAAGAACGACATGAGTTCTTTCCTCTGGTTGGATACCTCCGTGATGCTCTTACATGGACTTCTTATCCAATTTAATAATGATGTTGGAGCGATGTAATCTAAATAATAATTTGTTTCCAAATGTTGTCCTTGGTGATCAGGCTCCCAAGGATTTAGGCTGTTAAATCCTAACCAAAATAGTGTATATTTTTAATCCCCACTCCCTTCATCTTTAGGCTTAGCTAATGTCCATTTTTCTAGAGGAAGACCCATTCTATCATTTATTCCTCTCCACATAAATTCAAACCAACAGTCCAACACTCCCTTGAGTATCTGTGCCAGAGAATTCCAATATACAGGTATGGACTTTAGGACAGATTTCTCAAGTACAAGTCTTCCCACTCCGGAGAGTCACTTGTTGCACCAAAAATTTATCCTTCTTTCAATATTCCCAAGAAGCCATCCCCAATTTCATTTTCCATGCCTGTTTGGTTTTAATATAAAACTCAGATATTTCATCCCCTCCTCCATCTCCAAATAATCGAAAGGAAACATATCTTTTAAGTGTTGCTCTATTTCTTCATTAATACCATTAAAACTAACAATAGATATTAGAACATTCAAATCCATTGCTGTAGATTTGCAATAAATCTTAATGATTTCTTGGCACTTTCTGTCTTCAAACTTAGCACAATTGGAAAACAAAATGACATTGTCAACAAATAGTAGATGTTTAAGTGGCTCATTACCTCCAATGTGAACGCGTTGTATGGTTCTATAATTTCTAACAGCTATTATAGACCTGCTCAAACCCTCTGCTACCAAAAGAGATAAATACGGGGATAAAGGGTACCCTTCTCTCAGACCTCATGAGGGCTTGAATAAAGTGGTTTCAGCATTGTTAATGATAATTTAAAATGAGATTGATGTCACATAGCTCATTGTCCAGTTCATCATCACCACATTCAATCCAATGTGAATCAAGATTAGTCTTAGATAAATTCAACATCTGTCAAAATCTATTGATAGATATAATTTGACAACCATTGCAAACATTTTTTTAGCTCTGATAGAGTGCTATACCTTTTGTGTAGTTCCAATAGCTTCTCATGTATTTATCTCCCCTTCAGAAATCAGAATGTTTCAGGAGAAATTACCTTGGAGACAATCCTCTTAGGCCTTATTTCCATCACTTCGGAGATTATCATTGGATACTTCCTTGATCATATTCTGGTTATCTTCTTATGTTGCCATTTGTGGGGAAAATGTGGCCACTTTTACAATTTCAGCAACATTTTCTCCCTCGGGTTCCTCATAGGTTTCTTCAAAGTGTCTAACACCCAAAGCTGTGAGAACATTGAAGCTTCTCACTAGACTCCTCATTCTCATTTTTCATATCCTTGATGGTTTTAACATTTTTCCTGAAATTAGAAAACGGATGGAAATATTTAGAGTTCTCCTCCCCCAGCTCCAACGACATTGTTGGGTTCTTTGTTCTACAATATGATTTGCATTAAAACCAAATTTTATTTTTCATTTATTCCAAATATTTGTTCTTCAACAATACCTTTGCAGAGAAAACACCTTGAACATTGTCCCAAAATATAGTGTTCAATTCAGCCTCATTGTCCTTCAAAGACCTATATTATTTCTATGTCTCTCCAGTGAAATCAATTGTTTTTCTTTTTACTATCTTTATGGATTCTGCAAACTGACAACAAGCTTGAATACAACCAGAATTGATGTCAAATGTTTTCTAGTTCCTCTTGACCAAAATTTGGAATTCCTCTTCATCTAACCATGCCAGGTTAAACTCAAATGGACTGCAGTTTGTCATTTATGTGTTTAATCAAATAGGGTTATGATCGGAACGACTTCCTTCCTCAACCCAAGTCTGACATCCATCTACTTGTTGTAGAAGATCATAAGATACTAATAATTAGTCTAAACCTTTGGATATAGAACCTCTCCCATCACTGTTGTCTCTCCAAACAGTTTTGATGGTGGTGGGATTGATATCAACACATACTGTAGCTTCCATCTAATGTTCAAAATAATCTCCCAACCTATCAACTATTGCTGACTCTCCTTAGATCTTGCTTCTACTGACAGTGAAGTGTAGATTCCCTCTTAAAGTCATCCTTCCATCCTTTATTTCCTGCAAAGAAAAATATTTGTCCCATAAAAGTTTCTTCTCATTGTAAGGGTCAAACATATTCATCATGGTAATGGACATACCCAAAATTTTACTGGAGAATTTTGTGCATAGACCTGAAAGAAAAACAAATGAATTTGTTAATAGAAGACTTGACTACCAACCCATGATTAATCACCCAGTAAGTCTCATAGAATCAATTGTGAAAAACTCCCATCCCTTTAGACAATTCATAATACTATTGATGAAAACATTCCCATGCCCCATAGTGTCCTGTACAAGATGTTTGGTGTATCAGAGTTAAGAGCTCAGAAGAGTTAGAGCAAGAGGAATTGCAAAAGATCCCAAAATTCAAGGCTAGGCCACTTATAAAAAAGGTACCAATTAACAAGTTTGATTTCTGTCCATACTCTGCAATTTTCTCTATCAAGTTTCTGAATGATCTTATGTTTACAGATATTCTGCACTAAAGGGGATCTTGGTTTATTTTGCAATCTCAAACATCATGTCACAACACATGTGGTAGGATGGATGTAATAAGGTTGATGCAATTAGAAGTATTTTCAGGCTCATTTCTTATAGGAAGATATTAAATTGTTTTTTATCTGAATCAAGAATTTCACTTTGCAACCGATGAGCGCCTTCCTCTGCCTCCACCAACTAAACTTTTTAAAAAGGTCAAGAACTTAATCCAGATAGATGATTGATCAGGAAGAAAGTCTCAGCAGTCAGGTGTCATCTTTTGGTTATTATTATCCAATTGATATTTTAATACTTTGGACATCTTGTTTTGTTTTATCAGCTCTCTCAAACACATAAGTCTGAGAATTAGTACAAGCAGATAAAAATCTGCAGCACCTCACTGAAAGAAATTACAAAGCATCTAGATCAAAACTTCATTTGTTTAACCCCACAGTGAAGTGCTCAGCATCTCTTTTATATAACAAGAGATGACAGGTCTACAATGAATGTAGACACCTTGAGTGGTGCACCTCTCTAGAAGAGATAAAACCCTAACCCTGATGCAAGAGCCTGCTAGCGAAGAGTGCGACCTCATGCATGAGTTCACCCTAACTAGAAGAGAACGTCACTAAAGAAAACTAAAAGCATACAAGATAATCTCTCTCTCATGCAATACGCCTATAAATTGAAGATGTTCCTCATGCATGCACCTTATCTATCTTAGGAACTGCACCCTTTGCAGATAGAGCATGCATGCATCCTACTCACCCACTAAATTTCTACAACACTGTTGCACCCTCATCAGACTCTCTAATTCACCTCCCTCATAAGCTGCAAAATATCTCCACAAGGATCAAGGCTAGAATGTCTGCTAAAATTGTTGCTTCTGAAGAAAAACACCTCAAAGCAACACGGTAAAAAAACTAACAGGGTTTGCTTATATGGAAGGTCTGTAATCGTGTTTATCATATTTTTATGGACATGATTTGAACACTATCATAGTGTTTAGAAGTTGTTTTATTTAAACAAATAGATTTGCAGAGAATTACCTTCAGTTCTTGGTTTTGACGATAGACCCTTGCTAATATGGAGGCAATATAATATATATATTGATTTCATATTACTGAATCATATTTGAATCCGTATTCGTATTCGAATTATGCTACTATGGTTCAAACTGGTGTTGTTTTACTCATCTAATATTCACCTAGGCCTCCCAGTCTGGTCAAGTCATGTCTGAAACAAGTATGTGGCTAACACTAGCTGAGTAGATTTGGCTCAGACTCGCCAGAGCCGACTTGGACTTGGCTGACGCTCAGATTACAAACCTATTTTTTTGTGTTTCAAATTTCAGTTTATTGTATTGTAGACAAATATAATTTTGTATTATCATAATTTATAACTTGGAATTTGTGGTTAGACTATTGCTTTATAGCTCATATGAATTGGAAATATCATTAATATATTTTTAAAAATTTTATTTTTTCTGCACAAAATTTTTAGTTTTTTCATTTTGGTCTATTTGTAGAGTTTCGTGGAGTATTTAATGAAGTTTTGCAGTCCCTTGTTATGTGTCTAATCTGCAACAGTTCTTAGGGCTTCACCCACTCTCCTTGGCTTCCCTTCAACCCTGCTTTGATACCATGTGAGTTTTACGCACAAGAATGTGGGGTAGAGAATGCAAAGTGTAATATATTAAAAGATGGAATGGTAAGCTTGATTCATCTACCATATGGTGTGGATGTCAATACATATAAGGAATACAATGTCCCATACCAAAATCCCATACAACCACTTTATTACTTAATCTCTATCATAAGCTCAATTTATGATATATGATATAAGTCACGTATTTGCTAACCTGGAGTACACACCAACTGTATCACTTGACCATTATTTCACTGTATAGTCTTCTCTTGATTGTCTATATTATGATAAACCAACCTCTTTAATAGCTTCAGTTTTGGTAGCTGCTACTAATTTTTTCTAAAATTAGGTGTACATGTGATGAGTATTTATTTTGTTAATCTTTTTTAATCATTCTAGTTATTCATCCAAAATGTAACATGTAATTATATATTTATATATATATATTACACTTGCAATATGTGCCTAATAAAACACCATCCCAATAATTAGAGATGAAACGGAGTTAGGTATAAAATCCCAAACTACAACTGCTTGCATGTGAATTTAGTGTAACATTCAAAGAGGCCAGGTGGGGTTCTGAAGCAATGTCTTTTCCTTCTACTTAAGCCATTTTATTTTTGTGTAAAATCCATTCAGAGTTTAAGATACAATTCTATTCTGTGAGTAGGTTAGGCCTCTGATTGTGTCTAGAATTCTGTTTGAACTTTGTACAGTCCTTGCTCCATATCTGTGTGTATCAACACATTTCATTTAATTTGCAGATTATAATAGTATTTGATATTTTGTAAGGATGCACAATATTTAAATATCAAATATGAAAATGATTCAGCAATCCAGTGTTAGTAGATACTGCAATCGGTTGTAATAAGTTTATCTGTTGTTCCTAATATCTATCTTTAGTCAAATCTATAAAAGGTATCAATGTCAGGAAGTAAGAGTTGAGATTAACGTCATTTAAACATAACATAAGAATGTAATTGTTTATGATAATAATGTTGTATGCCATTTTATACTCTTGGGATGCTTTCGTCTGACTTTTTTGAATGGTCTTTGTTGTGTTTGAAGCTAGCTAAGGAGCTCAACACCCTGTGCCAAGCTGTTGTGATTGTGCATAATGATTGTCTCTATCTGGCACAAGAGATTCTTGGATTTGCATTTGAGGTGTGCACATTAATATCGACCTGCAGTTGATTCTGGTATCTTATTAGAACTTGTTTGTCCTTTTTATTTGCTTATAAACTTGACTGGTACTAGATCCATCATGGAAAAGGATTTTGCATATATATATATATATTATTGGTACTAGATCCATCATAGAAAGAGATATTGGGGGCATGGAATTAACATTGTATAACTTTATTGTTGTCAATTAAAATAGATGTATATGCAATAAGAAAGATGCTAAGTTACGGAACTAAAGTTCCGGACATATAATATTTATTCAAGGATGTGGAACATTCAAGACACTATTCATATATTTGCAAAGTTAGACAAAGTGTGAAAAAAAACCCTACCAGGAAGTATTTAGAGAGATTTCCTTCACTGGATAGGGAGTTTGATATTCCTGGGTTGCAGATACTCCTAAAAGACAAATGTAACCTATACTTTTCCTTTTAACAGAGTAAAATGAATGAAATTTGTACTTATGGGATAGCTCCTACTTAATGAAAGACCTAGTTTTCCATTCTAAAAACTGATTTCCAATTTTCCATTATCCAAGTATCTCTTAGATTTAAAATTCTAACCAAAAAACAGAAATCAACTACATTCCAAAGTTGTTCTTGATATCTGCAAATCATTGGTTCAGTTGCCTCTTAATTCTTGGCACTTCATAAGATAGCTGATAATAATGGATTTATGTCTCTGGTTCAATTTCCTCTTCATACTTGGCACTTACTAACTTTACAATAGTCTGACAAGGTAGTTAAGGCCTTGATTATCCATGTTCTTGTAGTAAGTACTAAATAAGCAGGGCCAAATAATTTATGAACTCTGGTATTAAATGTGGGATCTCTCACTTATGTACTTGTATATTTATGGAAGTTAAAGTTCCTTTTTACCCTCAATTTGCATAATCAAATGATAAGATGACTAGTTTTTTTGTGTGTCTTATACCAAATAGAGATATTGTATAGGGGAACCTTGTAGCTAAAAACTTGATCTGCTAAATTTATGCAAGTTTATTGCTTGTTAAGACAAATAGGTGAATGAATACACATGTTTTTTTGTTTAAATGAAAATACGATTGTTGATTAAGCTCATGAAACCTCAATGAAGGGTCAAGATTTATATCAGATCCATGATTTCTTTGTTCTTTGAGATGTGTTTTAAAATCACTATATTTGATATTCCCAAGGAATAAATAAAAATATACATTTGACTAGTCCTGCAAGGACTCAAGTGTGTTGGATACTGTTTTGTTTTCCATCATTCAAAAACAAAGAAATTCTAAGAAAAGTATTAAAAGTATTCCTTACATATTATATAGGATACTCAATTTGTCATCAATACAGAATCATCAAAAGACTCCTAATATCTAAACCAGCAATACAACAAGACGAGCATAACCAGTGTCTACATCCCTCAGCTATGACTCCGAGCTAATCTGTCATTAAGTGGTTGTTAGTACAAGTCTTTTCTAAATCAGATAGGAAGTGACTTTTATAAATTCTTGTTTGCTTTAGGTACCCTTCTGTAACAACAAAGTATAGAAAGCTCATCTTCCATTGAGTTGAAATCTTGGTAAATGTGTCGAAAAAGGATTATTATTATGGTTTCAAAACAATTTTTGACCTCTTGAACTTGGTTCATGCAAGCCCATATTCTTGATGCTGTATAGATGATTAGCCCAATCTATGATAAAATTTGAATCTCCATAACCTTGAAATTGTTTAATACCTCCATTTTCAGCTGTTTTCCACAGTTTGAATGTATACTTCTGCCCTACTTGCCCCTTTACTAGCCTCATAGTTTAGCAACAAATGAAAAGAAGAGTTGTTAGTACAAGTCTTTTCTAACTCAGATAGGAGAGTGACTTTTCTAAATTCTTGTTTGGTTTAGGTACCCTTCTGTAACAACAAAGTATATTTACAAAGCTTGTCTGCCGTTGAGTTGAAATCTTGGTAAATGTGTCAAAAAAGGATTATTATTATGGTTTAAAAACATTTTTTGACCTCTTGAACATGGTTCATGTAGGCCCATATTCTCGATGATGGACAGATGATTAGCCCAATCTATGATAAACTTTGAATCTCCATAACCTTGAAATTGTTTAATTCCTCCATTCTCAACTGTTTTCCACGGTCTGAATGTAGAATTCTGCCCTGCTTGCCCCTTTAATAGCCTCATAGTGTAGCAACAAATGAAAAGAAGAGTAAAAAAAAACAAAGCACCAGATCCACAAATACTTGATACTCCTTTTCATGCTCTCTTGAAAAGACCTAGGCTTTTCTTTATCAATATAATGCATTAGTGAACATCTAGAAGGTTTTTCTTTTAGAATCATTTTTCAGTCCATTACCTCTCTAATCCTGTGTGCTACCTAGGCAACTGTGAAGACCTATTCCAGGAAGATCATCCAATTTCTTGACATCCATATATCATATATAAGCAAAACATGGGAGCCTGAAAAGTTACTACAGTTTTATCACAAATC
Source organism: Pseudotsuga menziesii (assembly GCA_001517045.1). Classification (NCBI taxonomy): domain Eukaryota; kingdom Viridiplantae; phylum Streptophyta; class Pinopsida; order Pinales; family Pinaceae; genus Pseudotsuga; species Pseudotsuga menziesii. The sequence continues at coordinate 39,800 of LPNX011001258.1, read as the reverse complement.
CAGTCCTAGACAATCTACAAAGCTATGCCTATATATATCATCTTGATCTATCCCGTGTAACCTATGACACGTCAAGCCATATAGATCTAGAGAAGGTTCACAAGAAGAACAAGTGATCCACAGACTCAGCATTGCATTTGCATATGATACATCACCCTTGTCTACACCAATCTCTCATTTTCCCACTAGTAGTACTTTATTAGCCACTACCAACCACATTAGTGTTTTTGTTTCTAAAGGGCTGAATAGCTTCCAAACAATTGTCTTCCAGGATGCTCTCTCTTGCATGAGTTCCTCCACTTTGGTAGCATAACCTATTTTGACCCACGGAGCGCATTTCCTTGTTCCCTTGATCCTTGAACACTTTAAATTCTCGAATCCTTGATGATTGGGAAACTCAATGTAATCATCTCATTCCTCTGGCTCACCTTGTAAACTTAAGACCGTCTGCTATCAGCCATCCTCAAGACTAGGCATTTCTTGCCAATTGCGAGTCCACCTCTATATGACAGTATAGACCACTGAGCATGTAAACTATCTAGCAGAGCCTCTGAAATTTGAAATTTCCTTCAATCCTGATCCACGGGTCCTTTCCAATTCTGACTTTTCCTCAGTTCCCTCATTTATTTACCCACCAAGGGGAAAACTTTACCAAAGGCTTTCCTTGTAATGGAAGCATCCTGTGAGTGTTTTTTTTAAGCCAATATTCCATGGATGCATCTCTTAAGTGTTTGGATTTCATAGCTTGACCTCAGTGTCCATCATTATAAAGCAATCTCTAAAGGATTTTAGTTGCAAATTTTGAGTTGAAGTGTTTTATGTGTTTTAAACCCCATTCTCAACTTACTTGGAATTGGCTACCCTGTTCCATTTATAACTAGTGGAATTTCTTGGCCCTCCCTCCTATGTGAAGGATGCTGAAACAATTCTTTATGATTTGGTTAATATTTCTTTTGGTCGTTGTGCTATAGACATCCAATACTCATGTATTCTCTCTAGAATAGATTAATGAAGGTTAATATACGAACCACGGGATAGTTACAGCCAAAATTTAAATGTCAATCATATGGTTTCAAGATGAAACCCAAGTATTTGACTTCTTGAAATAATTAATAGGAAATATGATTTTGGTCCGATCTTTAAATTACTCTGCCAATCCACTTTACATTTCTGAAGACTTATTCAAATTTATTACCATTCCTGTAGTCTTGCAATAGAGGTCCAGAAGCCCCTTAAGCTTTTCCAGCTCCCTAACAGAACTATTGACTGAAAATCAATGTGTCGTCTACCAAAAGTAAATGGGTGATATCAACAAGTTTGCTGCTTTAATCCCCTATAATTATGTTCTAACATTTAATTAATTTAGAAATATTTATTTATTGGGCTAAATTGTTTTAAAAACTATTTCACATTTAGCTTTTATGATTTTTTATTTTCTATGTCCTATTTTTCTAGCAGCAAAACTCAGAAGTTCTATGATGTTACAAATCCTTCATAGCAACATTGGGGACTTTGTTTATCTCCGCCAGTGGCAGAGGTTTCCTTGCTTGGATCAGCTTCTTCAAGTAAATTGAGCAAATCACTGGCTCCTGTAAGTGACTTTAGGATTTTAGTATATTGAACTTCCATCCAATTATCTTTAGCATTTTTTATTGATATCTGTGCAGACAACTTTTTCTATGCTTCCATATTAGATTATTTAATAGCTTCTGATTCAGTCTTAAATAATCATTACTATAGAAGCTAATGTGTATTTTCTTTAGATAGCTTATGTTTTACTTCAGTGATTGTTTTCTAGATTCTTTATACATGGATTCATTTTCATTTCCTAATAATATATACATGTTCATATTTCCATGTGAAACTAGAACACGGGAGGTAATGCTGAGACTTCCCTTGCCAGTGGAGTTGTTGGAAGATCAGTTTTTTTTCCAGCTAGTGCATCTTGGTATGAAATCTATTTCTTGTCATGGAATATTTGTTTAGTTTTCTAGAACCCCCCTAGATTGGTGCAGAGTAACATTACACATTAAGTTTAGTGAACATAAGCTTCCATATGATTTAGGAGTTTGTGGTGGAATATTACATATCTTATTGAATATTGAGGCATTAATGGTTGTTGCAGGGGATACCATGCTGCACAGGAAAAATCATTTAGTATGAGGATCCCAGCTGTTTAGGGCTCCTCTAATCCTAAAACAAGTTCATCTCATTCACTTTCAATGTCTCCAACATTAAATCTCCCTGCCTTGGTGGTGGAAGCTGCGGCATCAGGGTTGAGTTCTGATCATGGCAAGTTGTTGGTCAATAAGGGTGGGAAGTCATCAACATTTATATCTAAAAAACATATTGATTCCAAACCTAATGCAATGAGTGGAACAAATATAAAATTAAATTCACATGTAAATATTGTTGGGGAAGCTTTCCATGGAAAGAATGCCAGTTTAGTTTTGTAATAGTAATAATTATGTAGTTTGTAGATTGATATCTATCATAAATTTGTTTGAATATCATCATTGTCAAGCAATAACAACTTCTTAAAGGGTGCTAGCTCAATGGTAGAGTGTCTTCCTAATTATAGGCAGGAGGTTGGTTGTTCGATTCCTCCGTGCCCTATCATAAATTTGTGACTACAAAAACGACTAAATTCGCATATATACGACTATTAGTAGCTAATTTCCCGTATCTTAGTCATATTTATTTTAGTCATAAATATGTTAACATCTATTAGTTTATTTAGTCGTATATTTGGTCATTAATAGTTGCAATCAGTGACTAAATCAGCAACTAAATCAATGACTAACTCAGTGACTAAATCAATGACTAAATCCATGACTAAATCATGAACTATCAATGACTAAAACAATGACTAAATCATTGACTATCAATGACTAAATCATTGTCTATCAATGACTAAATCATTGTCTATCAATGACTAAATCAATGACTACTAAGTCAAGCTATTAATGACTAGTGAAATACGACTAGCTATAAGATAGTGGAAATTTGCTACTATTAGTCACCAACTCAAAAATAGTCGTTTATAGCATGATTTTAGTCATTAATTTCTCATTTTATACTAGTGAATTCTAAATTACACTTTTGCATCTTAGATGCAAATATTGCATGGTCATGCTCTCCAAGAAAAATACCTTGAGCCACCATGCTATGCTCTGGAGGTGCATTCTATGCTTGATAAATATGCTCCAAATGGCATATATCCCTCAAACTATTAATACTACTAGAAATTGTATAAACTTGAGGCCAAAAATTAGTAGCTTGGTTCTATAAAAGCTCATTTATTATCCATTTGAAGATGGGGAAAAAAACTGGCAACTTGTGTTACTTCCACAAAAGCTAGCATTCTATTGGGAGAAATATAGAGATATCATGTTCAACCAAGATGTCACAAAATATGTATCGATATTCCTTGGATGGAGATTTTATAATGCTATATAAAATACCATTAGAAACATGCTAATTGTTAATGATGAGTTAGGTAAGGTACTGAAAAATCATGCACCAAACTATTATTAAACTATGCCTTGCCTCTTGACTATATTCACTGGTTTTACAACTGATCAAATATATTAAAATCTCCCTCAAATTTACCTTCCTATGCTAGAGTTTGACTATTTGAATATATATAGAAAAAAATCAAAATATCTATGGATATATAAATATAGAATGGAAATATATACCCTTTTCTTTATGTTGTTGAGCAATGTACTCAGAAATTGGAAGAGAAAGAATTGCAACTTTACCTATGGGTCCATAAGTTTCTTCATGGTTGCGGGACTTAAGGCTAAAAATTGGTGCCCATAGCACTAAACAGGTCCTCTACACCTTGGGAACCCTTTGTACAATATGTCTTTTCTCATGAGAAGTTTCCCAGAATTGAGAATCTTTCAAACGACTTTTTTTAAGAGGAAACAATATGAAATATAGTTGCACCTAGAGTGAATGAGATATAGAATCTAGCCCTCAATAGGAAGGTGAGGATAGGAGGTGAAAACGGAGGATTCAGAAGGGGTCAAAACAAAAAGAATCAATATTTGAGTTCATTGAACTAGGGGAATCAAGACTTAATTAATGTGAAGTGTTTCAAGTGCCACATGATGGGCCACTATGCATCTCATTGTCCCAAGAAGAATAAGGCCAAGGGAAAGTAGCAACAACCTACACAGTTTGGAAGGAGTGAAAAATATTTTGTTGGAGTGCATGAGTTAGCATCTGAGCATGATACAAATTTTTCCATGGTTTTGTGCCTTTCCACTAACACTATATTTAGTGTAGAGTGGCAACAGCCCTAGAAAACCCTCTTACCACTGCTATAAAGGTCTGCAAAATATTGTAGACTGTAAACATTTGGACAGTCCTCTCCTTCATGCCATAACACCTACACTTACAACACAAACAAACTCCTATTTTAAATACAAAATTGCTTGCTATTTAAGGTTGTCATAAAGGGTCTGAAGCACACTTTTACTAGCTACCATACAGTCTAAAAGTTGCAATACATACAGTCCTTGAAAGGTCACATTATTGCATAAGTATTGAAAAAGGATATAGAAGTGGTGTGATATATTATTAAAGGCCTAAATCCTATTGGTTACACTCTTTCCTTACTGCATGACTAAGGCATTAAGTGATTGTGATATTGTTGTTAAGACTATAATATAAAGTATGAAAGCTAATTACAATTGGTTATCATAAATTGTGGCTAAGTACAGAAGCTATATTGTCTGCATTGAAACACATTTATTACACACATTTGTACTTAACCTACTCCTCTTACATACTGCTGCTACAAAAACTGCCATATAGTTGCATCATTCTTCTTATTCATCATTGGAAAGTCATTGGTTAATTATATAACGTTGTTATAACTCTGTCATTACATTTTAGATATCTGAATGCGAGTGGTTAATGCTTATTTATGATGAATGATCTCTCTTGAGTGCTAAAGTGACATTGAATAATCTTTTCCACTATTTTCATTGGATACATTTACACTTGCATCTACAAGAATTCTCTCAGTAGTATGTCTTCTTCATTCCTATAATTACAGAGTTAAAGGAACTAGTCACTAACTAGGGCATCTAGAAGGCATAGTTTTTTTGTCATAAGTGTCTTGCAGAGCATCAAAGGGCTCTCCCCTTGCAGGTTGCGACACTCTGAAGAATTTGAAATTCTGATTGAGGTGAAATTGGATCACAGTTTCCATGCATTTGTTCATTAGACACTAACCCTACTAGTTTGTTTGGTAACAGCATGGAAAGACAAGATTGGAATGAGCCAATACCATGTTACAGGGTTTCTAGAACATGTGGGACTTGTTTGAAATCAAGCCTAAGGAAGGGTGTTTCAGAAAATATAATAGAAGACATGGAATTGCTTCTATTAGGGAGATAATTGATTGATTTGTCACAAGTGAGACATTGTTTAGAGATAGCATTAAAATGGAGTCATTTGTTCTTAAGGATTCAAGGTCTTATCACTAGTCTGTAAATCTAGTTCTCTCAGAAAATGATAAATCAAGGTGTTGCAGCTTTTAAGCTCAAAAAAATGTGGATGTGACATACTAGTTTGAGAGAGAAATTTAGGAGTGATGGCAAGGAGGAATAACGCATGGAACCAAGAAGTATGTAATTTATAGGAACATGAAATATTTAATGAGGCAACTAGAAATATGGATTGCCTATACATGTATGGATAATTTTTAAGAGAGTTGAAACTGAAACTAAATGAAGTACCAGGAAAATAAAAGAATAGAGGCTATCAAGTGACCCGGTGGAACAAAATTAAAGTACTAAAGTGGTTTCAAAGCTTTGGAGATTCAATAACCCAAGTTAAAGTAATTTAAGGCTGAAGACATGGAAGATCAATAATTTTGCACACAAACCCTAAGATTCATTATTTATTTATTTAACTACATAAAAATTTATGGTTTGAGGTCTCTAAGAACTAGATTTAAAAGAAAATCCATGACTTGAAGCCAAATTGGAGCTGTATTTTCAAATTTGGAAACTTTTCCATTGCCACCACCTTTGTAGTTTGTCTTCTAAGTTCTGATTTCTTAGACATGAAAGGGTTTCCTGATTCTCCTGTTTATTTTTCTTACACAAAATCCCTGTGAGTTCATTCAATCATAATGGTGGCTATTTTTGCAAGAAAGAAAAATTCAAAGGTTGTGATTTCAAATATGTACTAGTACATGTGGAAATTATTCACACACAAACCATTCGATGTCGACAAACTTGCTATATTAGTGACAGGCATTTTTGTTGCTAGTATAGCAAGTTCACTGATTTTTTTTTAAACAAAATTGCTTTACGTCGCTATAGAGACACCCCGCTCATCTCTATATCCACGAAGATTCGTCGCTACAACAACGCACCCCCTGTCGTAAAAAAAAAAAATTGTAAAAAAATTGTATGTCGTTGCTATAACGACGCATGGTTCTTCGCTACACCCACGCCAGTTCATCGCTAAAGAAATGAAATTTCATCACAACATGTATTTTTTTTGTAAAAAATAATTTCATTCGTCGCTATTGCGACGACAACTTCATCGCTACAATAGTGAAGGTTCATTGCTAAAGCAAGAAAGATGTTTGTCGCTACATGGATTCATCGCTAACGTTTTGTCTCTATAGTGATGCAAGTCTGTTGGAAATATAATCTGTTTATTCGTCAGAAGAGCAGCATTTACCATTCGTTGCTATAGTGACGAAGTCAGAAAACTGTGGCTTTAGCGACAAAAGTTTTCCCATGAACAAAAGAGGCCATTTTCATTGTTAAAGTAACGCACAAGCGTTGCTTTAGCAACAAAAGTCCGTGGGAAAAATGTCCACATGTACTAGTCGGTATTCAGCAAAATCCATAAGGTAGCATAAGCTTGGAGAAAGGGCCAGACATATTGTTCCAAAATCTCTATCACCATCATTTATCCAGTCAATCTCATCTTCTTAAGAATATTTACCAAGTCCAATAGACACCTCATAGAGACCTTGTCCCTTTAGAGATGAAATCATCTTCAATTTCCATTCTTAATATATTGTGGATGGAGTAAGAAGAGGAACTGATAATCTCAAATCCATATGAAGGTGTACTTGCAATTACACAAAACAACCAAAATAAGGTCGAACATCCTGCACTTTTGGAGTTTGCATCACACCTGGCTTAGCTAATCAAGCAAGCTTGATCAACAATGCTATTTTTTCCAGGAATTATGTGGTAAACTATTTGCTTCGGGTGTAGTGCTGGAATGATTTTGAAAAATTTTGCTCAAATTTATTCATAGATCTAGCAATAAACCTATAGAAGAATTGCCTTGTATTTTCATGGCTCTGATACCATATAAAATTGGTCGAGGCACAACAATATATGAATCAATACATAAACTTACAATATATTTCACAAATCAATTTTACTCAAAAATTACATGAAACAGTGCAATAAGGAGTTGCAGGTGTATATTTGCTATAATTAATCAAAATTAGTGAAGATAATAGTTACAATCGAATAAAATGGAATTAATAGCCAGACAATTCGAATCCACGAGAGTTAATTCGAATTGAGTGCATGAGAGTGGCTTAGCTATCATTTAGACACCACTCGACACATCATTTAACCACTTAACTCATCCTTAATTGACTCTAATTGACTCGGAGGAATTTTAGACCGAGACTAACTTAATATAACTCAACTGCATTCCAAGAGGTAGGTGAGGGCGCCAATTTGAATTCAGTTAGGCCAGTTGAACTGAACTGCACTGAACTGAGTCACCAAAAGTAGGTGGAGGTGCCTTAATCACTCCAGTTAACTGAAATTAACCCAAAATAGGCTAATTGATGAGGAAGGCACCCATGCAGCTCCAGTTTAACTGAAAGGTAGGTGAAACAATCTTCATTTCACTAATTGGGGCACTTATGTTGTGCAAATCAACCCATATTTGCTCCTAGATTGAAGAAAGAGACTCAGTTAAGCTCCTGGATTGAAGGAGAAGACCCAATTAGGCTCCCTGATTGAAGGAGGATGATCCAGTTGATGATGCAGTCACATATTCAAGTAAAGAAGTTTGGATAAGTGGTAAATTAGGTTGATTTAGCAAAAGGGAGGATTATTTAGGCTAACACATGATTCATTTAATGTTATAATGGATGATGATGATGATGATGATCATGAAAATATTGATGACTTTGATGGTGTTCATGATATACCTCTTCTTGAGAAGGCATACGAACCCCTTTATGAAGGCTCCAACACAAATATTATCTCCGCTATGTTGTTGATAATCAACTTGAAGGTTATGAATGGTATTTGAAACATATCAATCACACGGATGTTAAGGTATCTAAAATAATCCATCGCATATATATGATCGTGATAAAGGTTATATTTGTTCCTCTAATAATTGTATTGTTAATTCATAATTCAAATTAATACGGATGAAATGTGTTTCATTAATATTATTTATATATTATATTAACTCAAATTTTATTTTAATTTGAGTTAGCTTGATAGCTGAAGTTTTGTTACCACCATGAAATATTTTACCTCGCACATATCGAGATTTATCTACCATCATGAAAGAGATTGGAATGCATTATGAAGCAATTCATGCATGCTCGGATGACCATGTTATATATTATAATAAGCATGAATTTGCAACAGAATGTCTAGAATTTCTATAAGTAGCTGATATTAAACAGATCAAGTAACAAAAAAGGTGCCTCACAAGGCTCTTCGTTATATTCCCATAATTCCATGTTTGCAACGACTTTTCAGGTGCAAAAACATAGCATAATTTATGGATTACCATGCAAGGAACATAATTCAATATGACGTTATTCGAATTCCTGCAGATGGTTCTACATTTAGAGATATGGAGGAAAAGTGGCCTCACTTTAAAGAAGAAGCCCGTAATCTTAGGATTTCTTTGGAAGCAGATGGTGTTAATCCATTTGCAGAGATGATATCAATTTACTTGGTGTGGCCTATTTTTGTTATCAACAATAACATTCCTCCATGGTTGTCAATAAGCAGGGAACACATAATGTTGTCGATGATTATTCCAGGTATATTGTGTCTACAACTATTTTATTTTTAATGTAGTTGTGGAATCTCATTTGTCGTATTGTGTTTCCTAATGTCATATATATATATTTATATTTTACTCTTGTGCATGGTTTATATATCTTAATGGTTCTCAAAATTATATATTTTATATATACTTCAAATCAATCAAGTAAGTTCCAAGTTAAATATATGAATGTATATATCGATCCTCTTATAGATGAGATACTAAAGTTATGGAATGGAATAAGTATGTATGATGTATCTATACCAATACAACAAAGGCAATTTCAACTCCATGCAATGCTTGTATGGACAATACACGATGCCCCAGGGTTAACCCATTTTTGTGGTTCGTATTTTTAAGTTCCACTTAAATTGCATTTAATTTTATGAACTAGTTAATATAGTACTATGCACGCATGTTTTCATAAATATTTCATTCATTGTATATATAATTATAATTGACATAGATATTCCATATCTATATGTAGGTCTTCAGACAAAGGGAAAATTTGCATGTCCAGTTTGTGGTCCTAAGATCAAATCTCATCGCTCAAAAAGCTTAGGAAATGAGGTGTTTGATGAGTATAGGCACTTCCTCTCTAAGAATCATAGGTATCGACAAAATGAAGAAGAAAAAAAAACTATTCAATGGGAAGCAAGAGACTGCATTAAAACCACATAGAATGACACCTCACTTATGGAAGTTGCAATATAATAGAAATCATCAAGCTGGTATGTATGGATCATTGTATATGAATTGCTATGTATTTTTTTTATTGTGTGTTGTTTACTGTAGTGGCTATTGATTTTTGTAATTTCTTTATAAACTACGATTCATGATGTCTGTCATGATCATGAAGGCATTAATGGCCTTCCACAAGGAATGAAAATTTATTCTAAACAATTCAGCAGGTTTCCCTACTATGAGCACCTACAAATTGCACATATGTTTGATACAATTCATATCAAAAAGAATGTGATTTAAACATTATGGAAAGTATTGGATCTAAGGAGTGAAAAAGAAAAAATTGTCAAAATTTGCAAAGACATTCAAGAAGGAAACCATTCAATGAAAGACATCATTCAATTTCATAGCAACGGACACCAAATTAATATAAACTCACTTCCATGGATGTTAATGGAGAAACAAAGTAATGTTGTAAGAGAAGTCATGCAGAAAATTAAATTTCCCACTGGATTTTATGCGAACATGAAGAATATTATAACAAAGAAATGTGATTTTGCAGGGGTGAAAATGCATGGTTGGCATGTCTTCATGAAGATAATTATTATGGTATTATTGTTTTTTTAATTCCAATGCATATTGTTGTTGTTTTTTTGTGTACTCTTTGTTTAAAAAATTATGTGGTTTGTATATTTTTACAGTATGTTCTACCTCTCTCTCCCGGAAAACTTCGACAACAATGTCAAACAAGTTATATATAATCTTGGGAAATATATGAGGTAACTAACGATTTTTTTGCATGTGCTTAGTGTTCTTTAATTCATCGTAGAACTTATATTTTTTTTTTTGTGCTAATTGATGTTATGTAATTAATTTTTTTTTTAATATCGTTATTGGTTTGCATCACTTGTAGATGGTTTTCATCTAAATAAATACATAAAGAAGATATAAAGTATTGGAGGAGAGAAATTCTTCGTTGCATGTGTGAAATGCAGAAGCATCTACCTTCCTCATTTTTCAATGCACAGGAACACTACCTCATACACCAAGTCGAGGAGATTGAATTGTGTGTACCTGTGCACTCAAGGTCCATGTGGATGGTTGAGAGGCACTTTAAATTTATGAAGGGTTTGGTTAGACAACGAGCATGTGATGAGGGTTCTATGATGGAGGGATATACGATATACCAAAACATGTTGTATGTTAGTGAATATCTTCCTAATTTTGCATTAAAGATCGCATTTTTTATCTATACTCCAATAACAATTTTGAAAGGGAGTACCTGAAGAGGAAATCTAGGTCGAGGAAGGTGAAAGGTAATTATTACTAGTGGATATTAATTAATATAATACATTTGATTGTTGAATTTCATGCGTATATATCATACATATCCTATTTTTATATTCAATATATTGCTTCAATTAATATTATATACTTTGTTAAGATAATTTACATTTGTATTGAATTTTTATTTTTATTTCCATCAAGCAGTTGGTCGATTGTGGGATGCAATTCATTTTTACATCGCAAACAATCTTGAATGGATGAAGGTATGGATTGAAAAATGTGAACAATCTGGCCATGGAATATCATGGGAAGGTGTGGCTTCATTGGTTAAAGTAGCACATCGCAATGGAGATACCAATCTTACACAAAGGGAAATCGANAAGTGTATAAATGTTGGCGAATATTACCAATTCTTAAAACGACAACTATAAAATGATTGGCGATATTTTTCAAAAAATATTTTAATTTCCAAGTATTTTATATTGTTTATATAATAATTTGGCGATTTTTTGGGTGAAAAAATTTTACCCCATCAAAACTGGGAGAAAGAGGGCTTCAAAAAATGCAAAATGGCGAATCTTTTTGGGGATAAAAACATGGAAACATAGCCCACTGGGCTAAAATTCGCCCCTAAAATTATCCCTGAAATCGATTTAGCATATGGTTTAAAAGATAAGTAGGAAAGCATAGTAATCAACCACTCTATTTTTTTTTCAAATTACATATTGATGTACACGCTGATTTTTTCCCTGTATGGCATAAACATGCACTTAATCATAAGTATTGAATCATTATGTAATCTTTTGGTGTATGTCTTATTGTAGGAAAAACACCATAAGGCTATGGTGTGAAATGGTTGTAGATATCGTATCAAAAAGTTGGATGAAACGAAGAAAACATCATATTTTGGAATAAATGCAATCTTTGAGGTGGCCAATGTTTCCTCTAGAAGTTACAGACATCCAAAACTCTCATAAAATCGATACTATGGGTATCTGGAATATATTCTTCAATGTGACTTTAAATCCTTCAAGGTATTTCTAGCTGTTGTCAAATGATATAGGTTACGATTGAATCAACGTGATCCCTATACAATTATTATTGAACATGATAATGGATTAACCATGGTAAATACAAGGGTGTTTGAGCCAGGAATGGAGCCCTATGTTCTTCCAAGCCAATGTGAACAGGTATTTTACTTTGAGGTTCCAGGTAAAGTGAGTTGGTCATTTGTTGTGAGACGCGATCGAAGGGGAAGGTAGGTAAATTATAACCTAGAGGAAGGTAATGAAGAGGGTATAGAAGAAGAATATCATGATGAATATCATGATCAACATGAGTTAGATGATCATGTTCCAGAAGAATATGTTAAAGAATTAGTTGAATCAGATGATGTAGAAGACAATTTCCATGAAGATGGTATCGACGATGACATGATGATTGTAACTGACTTAGATGACGATGATGATATGGCCAATCGTTACAATGTTGAATCTAGATCAGATGATACCAATGATGACTTGGATGAAGAAGATGATGAAGTCTATTGAATTGTATGAGGTATGTAGTAACATATCTACTCTATATATTTTTATTGAATCTTGTGATAGAAATATTGAATTTTATTGATACTCAAAATTCAATAAATTTAGAAATATTATTTTATCTTATTTGTTTTAAAAAGAGTAACTAACATTAATGATCTCATATTACAGATAGGAGAAAATATGAGGCTAAAAGAATCCGTGACAAGTATCCAAATGGCATACCTATAAGCTCAAGTCTTGTTATGTAAATAAGTTACTTTTTGATATGTTAAATTTGTAAATACTTGACTATTATTATATAATTTGATTTGAAAAATAAACTAATTTCATCAAATAGAAGATACACATAATAATTAATTTTGATTGTAGTTGAATAGATCATCATTTTGGATTTGTAGATATATGATTCCAGCATATTTTACAATGGGACAATTTGTATATATGATACACAAGAGAATAAATTTAGGTGCAGATAAAGCAATATTTATTTTTGTGAACAATGTGCTTCCTCCTACTGGTAAGTTAAAGCTTATCAATTTTAATTTGATGTTCAAATTATTCGCTAATATTGTTTGGAATTTTCTTTTTCAATACTTAACTCCACTGTATTTCAATAATGATGGCATAGACACGAATATGCATAACTCCACAGTATTTCAATAATGATGACATAGCGATCAAGTATTTATTCATGTTGTTTGTGGCATTTCACGGATATCTAAAATGAATCGCAAGCCAAATATCTATTAGTTCAATGCTATGTTCTAATCATAATCAATTTAATTATTTATCCTTTCAATCAATTTAAGGATTTTGGTGTGAATTAAGGTGGTTATTAACATAATTTAGATTTTTCCTCTTAAAATCAACATCATCATTGTCATTGTCATCATCATCACATTCATCGTCGTCATAACTAACATCATCATAATCTTCGTCATAATCATCTTCATCATCATCCTCATCATAATCATAGTCAACTTCATCATCAAACATGACTAACAATAACAATTCGAGCAACAAAAAACCATACCTATATATTAATTAATGTACTAAGTGGGGCCAACATTGAAATTTTTTATATATGTGTTGGCTTGGTCTGAAAATTGGCATGCTTAGACTAGAAGCATGCATTGACGATGTGGGAGGGTTTCCACACTCAAACATCATCATCATGATCATCATCATCGTCATCATCATCATCGTTGTCTTTTTCTTCATCATCATCATCATCATCATCATCACCTTCATCATTTCATATGACATCAACATCGTGGTCACCATCTTCATCATCATCAGCAGCAACAGCATGGTCATCGTCATCATCATTGTCATCTTCGTCATAACTAACATCATCATCCTCATCATCATCATCATCATCATCACAATCATTATCAACTTCATCGTCAAACATGACTAACACTAACAATTCGAGCAACAAAAAACCTTACCTATAGATTAATTAATGTGCTACGAAGGGCCAACGTTGAAAATGTTTATATATGATCCGGCTTGGTCTAAAATTTGGCATGGTTAGACTAGACATGTGCATTAACGATGTGGGAGGGTTTCCAGACTCAAACATCATCATCATCATCATCATCATCACCATCATCATCATCATCATCATCATAATCATCATCATCATCACAATCATCATCATCATCATCGTCATCATCATCTTCGTCGTTTCATATGACATCAACATCGTGATCACCATCCTCATCATCATCGTCATCGTCGGCGTCATCGTCATCATTGTCACCGTCGTCATAATGAACATCATCATAATCATCGTCAACATCATCGTCATCATCATCATCGTCATAATAATTGTCGTCTTCATCGTCAAACATGACTGACACTAACAATTCAAACAACAAAAAACCATACCTATAGATTAATTAATGTACTACATGGTGCCAACGTTGAAATTTTTTATATATGTGCCAGCTTGGTCTAAAATTTGGCATGGTTAGACTATATGCATGCATTGACAGTGTGGGAGGGTTTCTAGACTCAAACACCATCATCATCATCATCACGGTCATCGTCATCATCATCATCATCATCATCATCTTCATCATTTCATATGACATCAACATCATGATCACCATCTTCATCATCATCGTCGCCGTCATCGTTGTCTTCGTCATCATCATCATTTTCATCATCGTCATAACTAACATCATCATAATCATCATCTTCGTCATCATCATCATCTTCATCATCAAACATGACTAACACTAACAATTCGAGCAACAAAAAGCCATATTATAGATTAATTAATGTGCTACGTGGGGCCAACGTTGAAAATTTTTATATATGTGTCGGCTTGATCTAAATTTTGGCATGGTTAGACTAGAAACATGCATTGACGATGTGGGAGGGTTTCTAGACTCAAACATAATCATCGTCGTCGTCGTCGTCGTCTTCATCATTATCGTCATCATCATCGTCATCATCCTCTTCATCATTTCATATGACATCAACATCGTGATCACCATATTCATCATCATTGGCGTCGTCATCATCATCATCATCACCATCATCATTTTCATAACTAACATCATCATAATCATTGTCGTCATCATCATCATTATCATAATCATTGTCAACTCCATTATCATCTAGTTCATCATCAAAAATGATTGACACTATCAATTCGAGCAACAAAAACATACCTATAGATTAATTAATGTGCTACATGGGGCCAACGTTGAAATTTTTATATATGTGCTAGTTTGGTTTGAAATTTGGCATGGTTAGACTAGATGCATGCATTGATGGTATGGGAGGGTTTCCATACTCAAACATCATCATCATTATATTCATAATTTCAAATGACATCAACATTGTGATCACCATCTTCATCATCATCATCATCATATCATCATCATCATCATCGTCATCGTCATCATCATCATTGTCGTCATCATCATCGTCATCATAACTAACATCATCATAATCATCATCATCGTCATCGTCTTTGTCATCATCATCATCATCATAATCATCGTCAAATTCATCATCATCTTCATCGTCAAATGTGACTGACACTAACCATTCGAAGAACAAAAACCATACCTATAGATTAATTAATGTGCTACGTGGGGCCAATGTTAAAAATTTGTATATATGTGTCGGCTTGGTCTGTAAATTGGCATGGTTAGACTAGATGCATGAATTGACAGTGTGGGAGGGTTTCCAAACTCAAACATCATCATCATCATCATCAGTTTCGTCATAATCATCATCGTCGTCATCATCTTCATCATTCTAGACGACATCAACATTGTATCATCATCATATAATCATCATCATCATCATCATCATCGTATCATCATCGTCGTTGTCGTCATCATCATCATCATCATCATCATCATCATCATCATCGTCATCGTCATCGTCGTCATCGTTGTCGTCGTCGTCATCATCATCGTCATCATTTCATATGACATCAACATCGTATCAAAGAAAAACCTTTAAATAAAAAAAATCAATAAAAAATAAAATGTTAAACATCTAATAAATTTAATTTAAAATTATGATAAAAATTGATAAATTATATATACAAAAATGTAGAGACTTAAAGAAAAGACATAACTAGTGAATGAAACAATATCTAATGTACATTTTTTAAAAGATGTTAACTTTAGATTATATTAATTCACATAATAGCTTTTCTATCATCTTGTTTGTAATATTTAGGTATTTCAAATTTGATTTTATTGAGATTTCTTTGTTAATTTGTGTTTGAAGAGTTTGGACATGGTGGATAAGTGGAATTTTTGTTGGTGAACATAAAAAAACTGGCAATTGGCATGAATGGTCCATGTGGAAAATTAGTGCCTAGCACGGATGAATCATACAAATGGGTTGTACATATAGATCTTAGAGGTGTACGGGATTACCTCGGCTTATTTGTTAAATCATATCATTGTATAGATAATGTCAAATAATTGTCGTGAATGAAAACGACAACTTGTAAAGTTTGGAATGGTGCATAGGATCATATGAACATGAAAGGAATTCGATGGATGAAGCAACAATGCTTACTAATGTATGGAATCGACAGGGCCACTCTGCAAGAAAAGTAATAATGGAAGAGGAATCATTACTGCGAGACAAAATGGAGGGGGTCACAAGTGTTTTTATTGTCAATTTAATTTTCAATGAGACAGGAACACATATCAAGATGATTTCTAACCATAGAATACAATCCTAATATAAGTGCATACATTTCCAAGGAGAACTAGTATCTTTAATCATAATGAATGTATCCTGAAAGTTTCACTTGTGATTTTCATCATAATGGATGGGGTTTACAAGTGGTCACATGTGAAAAATTTTTACGGACTAGGAGTACACACCTTCATGGTTCCCTTCATTTGTGCATACACCCATATGATTAGAGATGGAAGTATAATTTGATTGAGTTGATGTTTCACTAGGAGGAGACTCACTTCTGCCTCTTGGATTATCATGCTTGATGACTCATCTATTGTCACTTTTTATATGTGCATGGGTTCTCTTAATGGATCATCCTCCTATTTGATATTTGATGAACTGTTTTCACCTTGCATCACATGATGTATATTAACATACTTGCTCCACTGTGCACATCTATGTGGAGATCTATCCCATGGATTGATTATGAGACATGGGTTTTGTGTGAAGTTCCCTAATGATTTTTGATGGATTGATAGTGACATGACATGTTTCTAATGGATTGTAGTTTGTTGGAGTTAAGAACTCATTAGAGGAAATTTGAGGTCTAAAATGGGACTCCTAAGGAAAATAATAAAATAATAGTTATTAATTTTGGAGGAAGAATGAAAAAACTACTTTATGTGTTTGTATTTTCGACATATCTCCCTGTGTTTTTACTCAAATTCTGAGCAAGAGAGCTCATTGGATGCATAATTTAATTCCACATCCAACGAGTACCCACACTGCATACTTTTGATGGACCCTGGTACCCCAAAATAAAGAAATACCTGAAAGTATGCAGTGTGGGTACTCGTTGGATGCAGAATTAAATTCCGCATCCAATGAGCTCTCCCGCTTGAAATTTGAGTAAAAACACAGGGAGATAGGTCAAAAATATGAACAAAAAAAGTAGTTTTCTTTTATGACAAATATGTCAATTCAACCATTATGGTTGACTCATTTTATTGAAATTCTATTGGTTCTTGAATTCCAACTCACAAAATTTATTGTTGGTGCATTTTCTTATAAGGCCCATTTTAGGCCCCAAATTTCCTAAAATGCCTCATGTTCAATGGCTTAGCCTTCTCAATGGATATATTTTGACATCAAATGAAATGGATTGAAGCCTAGTATATGTGCTCCTTGATATTTTGGGGTTTTATTTGACATGTTCCAAAAAATAACAAAATAACAAAATATTAAAAAATTAACAAATAAATAAAAGAAAAACAATAATAATATATAACACTAAACGTTTTCGTTCATTATTCACTTACCTACAACGTGCGTTAAAAAAATTACACTCCAATATTTTTCATTTCCCTCGCAAAGTCAGCCATTCCTTCGGGTTGATACTCTGTGACTTGCAATTTGACTTATGTCGGTTCCTTTGCGGGATTGATTTTTGAAACTCTGAAGAATCCACGGGTTCCTTCTTTGCTCTGTCGATTTCCTTCACGGGTTGATTGACCCACCGTGGCTGGTTTCAGGACTTCATGACTGGTTTCAGGAGTTCATTGATTGCAAAAATGTCTTCTGTAAGTAACTATTTAACTCAGTCAATGAGACAAATGTAGCTTTTCCTTTGATATTACTCAGGTTCTATCTAGTTCCTCCAATAGCATTATGTCTCCTTTAATAGTGATTCAGAACAAGACAGTATCAATTAAATGTGACATTGGAGAAGTGATTATACTCCAGACAATATGCATTGCAACGTTTGTTAAATTAAATGTACATTGAAGAATGTTGAGTCTTATGCACTTTCATTAAATTTACTCACATGCCACTACAACAAAAACTAGATTTAGCGTCTCTTTTTGCATCCTTTTTTGCGTCTAGACCATATTTCGGTGTATTTTTCTTCAATTTTTGGACAAAAATGGTGCAATTTCATGGGTTGGTTCTATTTTAGGCATTTTTTGCATCCTTTCTCTAAATCTGGTGCAAATTGCGACGTAATTTGCATCGGGTTTGCAACTGGTTATGCGCCAGGTTTTGCGACAGGTTTTGAGCCTAGTTTTGCACCTAATTTTGCGTCTAGTTTGTACATATACTCTTGTTGCGCCCCCTTTTATGCCCATGTTTTCCTCAACTTTTACACCCTTTTTTTCATCCACTTTTGCATCATTTTTTACATCCACTTTTGCATTCACTTCTGCTTCTTTTTTTGTATCCCTCTATGCGCCAAGTTTTGCATCAAAGTTTACATCCTGTTTTGAGTCTAGTTTTGCATCTCGTTTTGTTTTAGCCATTTTTGCATCCACTTTTGCATCCATTTTTTCATCCACTTTTGCACCCACATTTTCATCCCTTTTTGCATCCTATTTTGCATCCATGTTTACGTCTTTTTTTGCATCTACTATTGCATCCACTTTTGTCACGCCTCAATTCACACCCATTTTTGCGCTTACTTTTACACCCACTTTTGCTTCAAATTTTGCATCCACGTTTGCATCCAATTTTACATCAATTATTGCATCGCTTTATGCATCCATTTTTGCATCCACTTTAGCATCGGGTTTTGCATTGGGTGTTATGACTACTTTTGCATCTAGTTTTGCATCCACTTTCGCATCCAATTTTGTATCCCATTTTACATCCATGGTTGTATCCACTTTTGCGCCACTTTTTTCATCATGTTTTGCTTCCATGATTGCATCATTTTTTGCATCCACTTTTGCATCACCTTTTGCATCCATTTTTGTTACACCCGATTATGCGCCCACTTTTGCGCCTACTTTTGTTGCATCCATGTTTGCATCCTTTTTTGCATCCATGTTTTTATTCACTTTTGCATCCAGTTTTACACCTAGATGTTGAAGATGAAAATGAGGATAATGATTATGATATTGAGGATGGTTATGATGATGATGATAATGTTGTTGATAATGAGGAGAATGATGACAATGATGATGATGATGATGACGATTATGATGATGATGATGACGATTATGATGATGACGAGGAGGAGGAGGATAATGACAATGAAATGAATGATGATGATGGTGATGATGACAATGACAATGATGATGAATACAATGAGAATGATGAGTTGATCATCTTAAAAACTAAGTTGTTATTTGTCATGCATAAATCGTGTGTTTCCTCCATGTCCCTTTTCCACTAATCATATATTTTGGGTAGATGTTATTTCTTATTCCAAAGGTAATGATGAATTGTTCCCATTTTCTTTCTCCCAAGAAAACATGCTTCATTTTAGGGAATTATGTTAAAATACATACATTCATAGTCCATCCATACTATACTTGTAAGAAATATAAATATAATACTTAATAGAATTTATAAAATAGGTAAATATTTTATAAACACCCTTATGATATATAAACTTCTTTCACCTTAATAATGGTAAAATATGTAAATATAATAATAATATATAATTAATATAAATATGTTACTATAGTTCATATGTTAAAAGATTTAATATAAATAAATATATATTTTTCATATGTTATGTGATTTAAAATAATTAAATATATACACATATTATTTACTTATACATTATACAAATTAAAATATAGATTAAAACCTATGAAGTTTCATAGGGAGGAGAAGCAAAACATAATTCCATAAATTTAGGTATGTGTGAGAAAAAAACTAGTCTTTTGCTAATACACAGTTAGGGTTCATTACAAAGAACATTTTGTATATATCCTTCATGTTTGGCAATGTACGGGGGGGTTCAGAGTTTGAGAAAAAGAAACAATATTTGTAGTGAAATGTTTGTCTGATATTAATAAAACTATCTATGTAGAAGTACAAAGTTTTTCAAAGAAGAGATTCATGTGCCAATATTTCTTGGTCTTTGTTTTCCTTTGTAAATGTTTTCTTTCTAAGTTTTCCATTTATATATGTGGTCTACAGTATTTGAACGAAAATATATGATTCACAATTCATCCTTTGATAGGAAGCTTTGATTTCATCCATGTTCAAATGTTTTCACCCATTCCTCTAAAGTTAACACAAAATTCATTCTAGCTAATGCTTTGTGTCAATGGACTGTAATTCTCATATCTGCCACCATTCCCAAATGATTCCACTACCATTCATTGATCATTCTTATCGATACTCAGCCTTTGAATCCATGCCCATTGATAATTCTTGTACATCCATCACAAAGAGCATGCCGGGTTATCAAATGCATATGTCAATTCACCACAACCACACCGAATGCAAACTATGTGGAAGGAGGTTCCCACAAGGGATGTTAAAACAAGTACCAAATGCAATCGAGCAATTGGAAACAAAGTAGTCAAGTGCTACATCATCACCCAGGTGGTGTAAGGAAGCTATATTTGCCCAAATCTCCATAAATTCAACCTAAAAATAAAAATTATAGAGACACTTTCTGAGGCGTCAAAGACAATAGATAAAACACCTGAAAAAATTGGATATGTGATACGAATTATGTAAATTCCATACAGTCTTACAATATGTAAGTATAGTCATACAATTGGAAAAAATAGTTGCGCAACAAATCTATCGAAAACCCTGCAAATTCCTACTTTGTTTTCTTAAATCTCTTATTTAACCTAGAAAAATATTTATATTCCACTTTAAATAAAAATAAATCTAATTCCCTTGAAATATGAACCTAGCATTTGAATCAAGCAAAATAATGATGTCTTTCTTTGAAACTAGAAATACAATACCTAGTTTCGACGTGTTTGTAAACTCTCCAACTTCTTGATGTGTATCAAATAAAGTGTTTTGGTTATCCATCGAAATTGGTCACTTTTAAGGCACATAGAAGGAATTTATAGTCACCACCCATTTCCCAATATCATTATTTATCTACTGAAAAATGATTATAAAAACTTATATAGATACTGAAGCCACAGTGCACTCAACATGTTTGACAATATCAAATTCTAGGGTAGACAATGCAGTATACAATAACATCAAATTATATCACTTGAATTTTATAGGAATAAAAAAATGAGAGACAAGCCATATCTAAGATAACCACTTGTATCCCATGCCAAAACAAAATGACACTCATATACGGTAGCCACCATCAAACATAGCACGAAATGCATCTGAAGATGCCAGAAGTGCAATCCGATGGGCATAAAATCACCTACCTGCATTTAAGCACCATATTGTTTGCATTTGTTAGAGTAAAAAGTTAAAACAACATTCTATAATAACTCATTCAATATTTCTGGAAAGCTTTATCTTAACTTTTCCATAGAAACCAATTCAGACTCCTTTGAGTAGCTATCCCCTTTCAAAGATCTAATGATATGCCATTTACAATAAACTTATTAAATGTGTTACTACATAACGTCACTCAACTTCCACTACGAAGGTAACATCTGATAAAGTGTGACTGTTGACATACTGCTCTCCCAAATATACCTGCAAAGTTTTTTAAATATGAACAACAAACACAAATTAAAAGAAATTCATTCCAAACTAAATTGATCATCTTGTTTATTAGAGTAGAGATACATTAATAATTGATAACCAATACTCATAAGCAGCAGAGTGTTACTAAAATGATCTGCTTGCTTGCTGATAAATATTGTTTGAGAAGTAGCCTACCGAGTGATGAAGCTGCCCTACCTCACTCTAAACGACATCACCGAGCTCAAGAAGCTATGTCTGCATGTGTTGAGGCTGCAACTACTTTAGTGGAGCCAGTGGCAACTGGTGTGACTGGACAAAATGATGCATACAATATTTCTGCAGATGAAAAATATTATACTAAATTCTTGTATAATGACAAGAAGTCAGTTAAGGGAAATGAGGAATGTGTCAAAATAGACATATTGATCCAAAAAGAACCAACAGAAACAATAAGTAGTAAGAAACCTGTGGTGTAATTTGATACTTTTAGTAATAGGAATGCCAATAGGTAGTAAGAATGCCAACATATGGTTTAGGAATTTGATACTTTTAGTAATAGCTTCCAACAACAATTAAAGTAGGTGGGGTGGGGTGTCTGAAAAGAAAACGTGAGTAATAGAAAGAATGAACTGTTTTTTTTGCTGTTTTCGTACTGAGAGAAACAAGGTGCAGTCTAAATCCTAGTATGGATGAGATGTGTCATGCTTGTAGTTTATAAATGAAAATGAAACAAAGGTTGAAGTCTGCACAACCATAAATTATAGGAAATGTTGAAATGGAAGGGTAGCAATGAGTTTGAGTTTCATGAGTATGCTAGTGCATCCTTCCGAAAATTTACACCGTTATTAAAACGCTATATATGCAAAGTAACTAATGGTAAAGATAGAGTTGTGAGGAAAATGGGGTCACAGGCTAGTAAAAACTAAATACAAGACCCTTTAGAGAATGTGAAGACCCACTTAATTGGCTCATTTATATCTAAGAGGAGTATGCTAACATATGTGGGGACATTCTTCAGTGGAGGTTGAATCATTTTAGAGAACGAGAAAATATTCTTAGGCGAGATTCTCCAATAGGGGTTTATTTTTTTAAACAAGTTTATCTTATATCACTTATGAAACTTGTTTAAACCCAAAAATTGAAGATATGGAGGAAAAATTGGGATCTCAAATGTTAGGAAAATGTGACAACTTTTTCAAATTTCGTAGTATAAATGAAATCCTCTCAAGGGAAGCTCTAAAACACAAAGGTATTCAACGACTTACGTGGTGCTCATGTTGCTAGAATAAGTGTAAAGATTTCTCCCACCTTCTCCTTACTTGTGTTTGTGCCATATAAGTATGATAATAATGGGAGAAATTTTTAAGTTTGGCTAATACACTAGTGGGAAATGCTAACCAACTATTTTAGAATTGGAGTAGTGGTCCATGGAAGCCTTAAAAGTCTCTATAACATGTGGAGTATAGCCTCAACATATTTTATATGGACAATTTGGAAGGTCAAGAACACTCTATTTTTTTAGGGAAATATCCTCTCTTGTACACATCGGTTGATTAGAGAAAAAATTGCAACGATTGAATCAATAAAACATTCATAGTCTAAAGCTATCATTTATGAAGATGAATCCAAATTCTTGTAATTGTTGGGCCTAAAATATTGACCCTGTCACTCAAATAGGATCCCCTTTCGAATATAATCATGGTCTACTCTCGATGAAGGATGTGCTAAACTCAATTTTGATCAAGCAATGAAAAACAATCTACATATAGCAAGAGTTAGATATCAACTATGTAAACTTACTGGTATGTTTCTTAGGATGAACCTCCAGTGCTTATGATCTTGTTCAAACAACATACATACATTGTTGGCCTCATTAATGGAGTTATGCTTTCAAAATTTTGTAGGCCTAGAAGTATTATAATCATAGGAAATTCACCTCTAATTATCCATTATCTCACTAGGAAGGGAAAGCCTTCATGGTGGGACCATAAATCAATAGTTTGGATGGGTTTTTTTCTTATCTATGGATTTTAAAAATGCAAGGTTCACTCATGAGTGAAGTGTGAACTAGGTAGCAAACTGGATTACAAATAAGGAAGTTCAATCCAAACTCAACATATATTTGGATCGAGAGGTGCTAGATATCGTAGAGGATTCAAATGGGAAGGCTATAATGTCACTTGATGTAAACAAATTTCAAGCATCCATCTAGGCACTCTACCTTGTCAATGCCATCAACGATGAAGTCAACTTCACACTAGATTCCCAATCATGTTAACGCACTTAGCTCACACACTTATTAGAAGGTATCCAAATTATTGGACAACAAATTCAAATAATCCAAATTCATTTTTCTCCAAGACCAGTGTTGTGTCCACACTCACATCATCTCTTCAATAGGCACATTCTTGGTCTCCGGGAGGAGAAAATAGACGAATACATTCATGATCATGGACCAAGCGGCATAAAAGAGAATTATTCCATTTCTCAAATGGCATAGATAGGAAAACCTATGCCAACACAAAAGTGGCCAACAAATTCACCGCAACACTGATACTTTGCCTTGTAGACCGAATTTCAAGGGGGGAAATATCATTGGGAATCAACCAACCAAGACGACCCGACGACCATCCAAATCCAAGGGTATAAGTGCAGAACAAGAACACTATAAATGATGAATATCCCTTTGTCATTCCATTCCCTCCGAACTTTGAACTTCAACGCCACGATAAATGCAATCAACACCTACAATGCAATGACCAAGACTAATGTTGTTAGTTTATGAACATTCTCTATCTTATTCATCATATTTAGTTAAAGAATATAACCTCCAGCAAAGATTTCCATTTTAAGAATATAACCTCCACTTACACATTGACAAATTTGATGCCAATATAAAAATTCACATCAATTAAAAAATCAAGAGCCATGTTTAGTGTGTCACCTCCAACCCAACAACATTGTTGCAACAACACCGCCATCAACATTGACATAATCAAGAGCAGTTCCAAGATCAGCTGCCCGAACCAGGTACACATAGATCTTGAATTTGATAAAACTATTCACACACATGAAAATAACTTTACATCCAATGGAATCATGACTCCCAGTTCTCAGATACGAGCTAAAAACTCAAAAACAAAACAAGACCAAAACACCCAAGCAGCCATATATTCTCTGTGTTTGGAGTTTCGGTTGAAGGAAGTTGATCCGGATATTCTGAATGCAATTAGCGAAGTGAGTGTTATAGTTGAATCTGATATCTATGCTCATCTGTTGCAGGCGTGTGCCAACTTGAAATCCCTAGAAAAGGGCAGGAAAATACATTCTCTGATAATTAGGAATGGAATTTTCCCAAATGCTTTTTTGGGCACCAGGCATGCTAATATGTATGCTAAGTGCAAAAGCCTAGCTGATGCTCATCTTTCTTTTGATGTCATGCCTAAAAGAAATGTCTTTTCATGGAATACAATGATTGGAGTATGTGCAAAGGATGGTCATTATGAGGAGGCCATTGAAATTTATCAACATATGCTAGATTTAGGGTTTAAGCCTGATCATTTCATGTTTCCTTATGTTTTGAAGGCATGTGCTAGTCTAGAAGCTCTGATGCAGGGTAATGAGATCCGTTGTCATATATAGAATTTGGTTTTGAGTCTGATGTTTTTGTTGGGAATGGGTTGGTTGATATGTATGCAAAGTGTGGGTGTATTGAGGATGCACACCAAGTGTTTGATAGATTGCGTAGAAGGAATTTTGTTTCCTGGAATGCCATGATTTCTAGTTATGTGCAGAGTGGTGCAAAGTGGTGTTCATCGAGAGAGGGGGCTGAGGTTTTTCCATGATAAGATATCAATAGGTGTGAAGCCGAATTCAGTCACAATTATGAGCATGTTACCCGCCTGTTCGGACTTGATAACTCTGCAACTGGGTAAGGAGATCCATTGTTATGCTATGAGAATGGGGTTTGAGTCCAAAGTAGAAGTACAGAATGCACTTTTGGGTATGTATGTGAGGTTTGGCGGTATCGAGAATGCACACAGGGTATTTGACAGAATCTCACAAAAAAAATGTAGTTTCATGGACTACACTAATTTTAGGGTATATTGAGGATGGGTAGAGTGATATAGCCTTGAAATTGTTTCGACATATGAAAGTTACAGGAACGATACTGGACTCTGTCACTATCTCTACTATTCTACCGATGTGTTCCCACTTGGTAGCTCTACGATATGGTAAAGAGATCCATGGTTATAGTATTAGAAGTGGGTTAGGGTTTAATGATTTTGTTGAGAGTGCACTCATTTATATGTATGCAAAATGTGGGTCTATTGAAAATGCTTGTCTCGTGTTTGATAGAGTATCTAAAGGGGATATAACCGCTTGGAATGCAATGATTGCAGGTTATGGTATGCATGGACATGGTGGTGATTCCATTGCACTCATTGATAAGATGCAAGAGACAAGATTTATACCAAACCATATTACCTTCATAGCTCTTTTGTCTGCCTGCAGCCATACAGGGCTTGTGCATGAAGGTTGGAAATTTGTATATTGCATGATTCGAGATCATCATCAAATCAAGCCTACCCCAGAGCACTATGCCCGTATGGTTGATCTACTTGGCCGTGCCGGACGCTTGGATGAATCCCATGAATTTATCAAAAATATGTCGATTGAACCTAATGCATACATGCACAATGTTACGGATGGTTGTTTGTTGTCTATGTACAGTTTTACGGATGGTTGTTTGTTGTCTATGTACAGTTTTACGGATGGTTGTTTGTTGACTGTTTGTTGGCTATTTGGTTGCATGCATATGGTCTACCTGGCCTTAAGTTCTTGTTTATAATTTTTTTATTAAGTTTATATAGTTCTTTTCTTTTGAATTGTTGTGGATTGTTTCTTAAAATTTTATTTACCCTCTTTTTGATTGAACCAAGTATCAAGAACTTGCTGAGAGGAAAAATGTTGAGTATATCGTAGGAGGTATGGTATCTAAACCTCAAAATGTTGAACATGGAAAATGATATTATGGATGTTAGGTAGGTTTGAAATACTAGTGGTTCATTCAAAGTAACTAATATCTCTTTCCTGGTTTGTTTTCATTCTATGAAATGCACGGGCTACACAGTTATACTATTGATATTGATATTGTATCAATTTGTTTGTTATTCTTTGTAGCCTGGGACTGCTCTACATGGGTTCGCACATATGCATTATTCTTGGAAGTACGTCTGGAGTGCTATAGAGTTTTGAAGTATGATGTAGAAGCTGAGCGGTTACCATCAAAGGCATCAAATGGATAGGATAAGGTATGCAGTGCTGTGGCATATGTAGGCTTTAATGTAAATTATATTTAATTTGCTATTTCTTGATCACATTGAAGATATATTTCTTGTTTTACCATTGTTCACAGGGTCATAGCAGAACAAGAGACTTGGATAATGAGGATTTGTTAGAGCATCTGCCTACCTTGCAACAATTACTCTATCCCCTTGTTGGCTGCCAGGTATTGTGTGATATTGTTGAGTTTTTAACAATTAGTGGAATTTATCAGTAATTGCACTATTTCTTGTGTGCTTCTTTTAAATTTTGCATTCTTCTGACATTTCTCAAACAATTTTTACCCAGTTTAAAATGTTGCCATGGTGTTTTGATTGTTTTAATTACATTTAAGCCATTGTTTTCAGCCAGAGGGAGCAGCTATTGGCAATTATGTCATTCAATATGCCTTGGCATTGGTAAGTTTTAAGTTCATTCTCTTTTTTTTGCTGATAATCCTACAATCTACATTTTTGCATTGATGAAAATATGTTTTTTCTAGAGTCTTGACTGATATCTGGATGACAAGACAGTATGAAAGGAAATTTTAAATTGCCAGTACTTGTCACTACCTGGGAGTTGTTTGTCATTTTTAGCAATGTGAAAAATAGGGATTCAGGAGTTAGTTAAATTTGCGTTTTAAATCTGGATGTTTGAGTTTTCTGAGATTAAATTAATGATGCATGTTATCCAAGTGAATTAACCACAACTTGCAAGTAATCAGAAATGATGTATTTTAGGGATGGAATTGCCAATTTTACATTTACTGTATGCTTTTACATTGTTGTTTAGTTGCTTGCTCATTTGTTTGTAGGTCTTGAAGGAAAGCTTTAAGATTTATTGTGCAATCAATGATGGTATTATTAATTTGGTGGACAAGGTATGATCGATTGCATTTTATGGCCTCGTTTATCTTAAGTTTTTCAATATTATCTTTGTACAAGATGTATGTGGATTTCTTCTTGAGGATATGTTTTGATAGATACCTATATTTGATTTTAGTTTTTTGAGATGCCAAGACACGAAGCCATCAAATCCCTTGATATTTATAGGAAGGCTGGTCAACAGGTATCTGTTGTTTCTGGTTTTTTTTTTGAACTTTTTTGTCTAATTTTTGTTATTTGTCAAATTGGTCTATTGGCCAATAAACTGGCTGTAAGAGTTATATGTGCTACCTGATTAGTTATAGATATTTGACTGTCAATATTAAGCTACAGTTAAGTTTTTCATTATCAAATAAAAGCATATTGTATGACAGTGGAGTGCAACTGCTTAAACAATTAGTCAGACACGTCATGCATCTTTCTAAACAGATGAATTAATAGATTATTTTTCAGTCTTCATCATTATAATGGGTGTAGGTTTTGCATGCAGGTGGAGACTCTGTCTGAATTTTATGAAGTTTGCAAAGGCCTAGAACTTGCCCAAAACTTCCAGTTTCCAATATTGGGTCAAGTATTTGAACCATCTGAAACATTCTCTGTAAAGTTAGATGGGAGCAAATTTATAATTGTCTAAGTTATTAGTGGATCATACAGAAACTTAGTTTAATGCATGTTTTGAACTACATAGACTCATTGCATTTCAATCTCTGATGTAGCCACCTCAGTCATTTCTAGCAACAATGGAAGAATATATTCGAGAGACCTCTCGTGTCGTTCCTGTAGCAAGACAGGTGCTGGTAAGCAATAATGTTCTATTAGATTCCACACTAATATCTCAATTTTCAATTATGTTTTTTTAGTTATTGAATTCATTTTATATTATTTCAAATTCAACATTACACATTAGAGTTGCATTGTGAATTGAATCTGGTAGATGTGCAACTTGCTTTAAACATTGGCCTGTTGTGATGCTATGTTTTGTCACTTTGTGGTTTCTTGCTGGTATAAGCTATTTTCAATTCTGTTTATTTGACTTATATTGTCTCAACATGTATAATATATCAAAATTTAGACGGTTTCCAAATTTTGAAGAGATCACTCTTATCTCATTGACTGTAAATTTTGCTGCCCTCTTCATGCCCACCAACTTTGTATGTTTTATATATTGTAGTTTCTTGGTCTTTCTTGTTCCAGTGGTTCTGGCCAGATGGTTTTCTAACAAGAGTGATGTGCAAGGTTATGAGTGTCTCTGAAGAAAATAAACATTAGCATATATCTAGATTCTGCATTTAATTTGAATATGCTTTTATTTGTATTGGAAAAATAATTAAAGTGATCAATTTAATCATTTTTGTATGATCATATTAAACCACAAGTTTTGGCAATTATAAGAATAAGGTGACTACAAGGCTTTCCCTCTAGTACTTAGCCATTCAAATGGCTTTTTCTTTTTGTATATCTCAGTAATTCTACTTAGGTTTATGAAGGCAGGGAATTTGATTTAATTTTAAATTATATATTAATGTCCTCTAGTGGCCATAATTTTCCAAAGAGACTATAAAAAGTACAAAGACAAGTGAATATTGAGAGTGCTAAAGCATCTGTCAGAGAACTATAGAGGAAATAATAGAATACATATAGTGCCAAAAGAGATGCAATCAAATCATAGGAAGCCTAAAAAGAACAAAATGGATGAGGAGGGTTCGAAGGGCATCAAGGATAGAAGCCCTAAACCAATAATGTTGTCAACTGTCATCATTTTTGACATCCAAGGCCAAGAAGAAGTGGGTGATGAGATTCTTGAATCCTGACATTCACCAGTTATGTGTGTTGTATTATGCATTGCTTGTCAAACCTAGTGTTGGAGATTTTGATTTATTCATGCTGCCTCTTATAATTGGAGCCATTTAGAAGCAGAAGTAATATAAGATAAGATAATTTTGTTAATGTCCAACGAATGACTACAAAAGTAGGTCAATGGGACTAAAAGAGTACAGCCAATATGAGTACAAGAGGAAATCAGATCATAATCAATTGGCTGACAAGATCTATCTCTCATATTCTTTGTGCTACATATTTGGTCTTTGTACTATGTGAAAATTCTCAAGGAGATGTGGGAGTCTCTACACTTGTAGTGATTAGGATCATAGATTTCATGATAGATACGGCATTTGAAGATGAAACTGAATTTTGACTTGTGTTCCTAGATACAGTCTATAAGTTGGATGCTTCCTTAGAAATTTATTATCGGTTTCCATGTGTAGCTGATGGGAATAAAGTTATAATCCTAAAGCTAGGCTGAAGGGACTCTCGATCTTTAAGGTGATTGCAATATGTTATATCCTAGAGTACAAACAAGGCCTTCCTTGAAGTG
Organism: Pseudotsuga menziesii; assembly: GCA_001517045.1. Classification (NCBI taxonomy): domain Eukaryota; kingdom Viridiplantae; phylum Streptophyta; class Pinopsida; order Pinales; family Pinaceae; genus Pseudotsuga; species Pseudotsuga menziesii. The sequence goes on along the minus strand of LPNX011001258.1, from coordinate 9,027 downwards.
GATGTACATGCAGAATTAATGATAAGAGTTTTGGATTTAGGGTTTCTCTTGGCTCAGTCCATGGCTTTTGAGTATGCTTTTTATATCTCAAGGAGATATGGGAGTCTCTACACTTGTAGTGATTAGGATCATAGATTTCATGATAGATATGGAATTTGAAGATGAAACTGAGTTTTGACTTGGGTTTCTAGATACAATCTATAAGTTGGATGCTTCCTTAGAAGTTTATTATCTATTTCCATGTGTAGCTGATGGGAATTAAGTTATAAGCCCGAAGCTAGGCTAAAGGGACTCTCAGGCTTTAAGGTAACTGCAATTTGTTATATCCTAGAGTACAAACAAGGCCTTCCTTGAAGTGGATGTAGCTGTGGAAGTAATGATAAGAGTTTTGGAGTATGCTCAGTCCATGTGGCCTTTGAGTATGCTTTTTATATTTCTATTTTGGTACTTCCTTTAAGATTTATGTTAGTGAGCTGGGGGTGTTGATGAATAACTGAGGGGAGAGGCTTCTCAAATCTAGCTATTAATGATACCTTGGTAGAAAGCTGCATAAGAATTGGAGGGCCAGGTATGGATGTCTATTACAACTTGAGTTGAAGTTTTCCAAGCATCGAACCCCATGGAGTATCCATGGCATGGGAAGTCATGGAAATGGGAAGGGGGCAGACACTGTACTCAACCAAAATGATAGAGTGCAACCATGCAAGACTGTTTTCTTTTCTTGAATATGTTTTGAGAGCATGGTAATGACTCAATGAGTACCCTCTCAATGTGGTTGTGTCATGTTTGCTGGAGGTATGGCCCTCAAATTATTCAATTGTAAAAGAGAGTTGTCACAAGTGTGAAAAACACAAATCTTACCTTTAGTATCTTGAAATTGAAGTTGGAAACATTGTCTTACCAAGGTTGTTAATACTGGTTATCCTTGAGACAACATTGATTCTGTTGTCAGGATCAAGTTGAAAGATGGGCTGAAAGACAATGATGTCCACACATTTTTATTTTAATGGAACCCCGTAAAAAAGGAAACCACCTATAGCACCCTGTGGGGTTTGAAATCCAATTTTTTAGTTCATTAATATAAATTCCAAAGAGTGTGGGTGAGATTGGTCACCCTTGCTTGAATCTTATGGTGGTGTTTTTGTAGTTTGTGTTGCTCATCTTGGTACCAACCCTGCAGATAATCTTGTTGTAGAAAATCATGACCAAAGAGATCACAAGTCTGGGGATCTATTTTTATGCCAAACTGCATGACAGATTTGTGTAATAACTTTAGGCAAACTGACCCTTGTTACAATTGGAAAGCCTCTCCATTTGGAATGGTTATTTCTAGTCTCATGGGGTGTCCTGAAAAGGTGAATGCTTCCATCTAATCAACAAATCTGCACAAAGTACAAGATGATCATTGGCATAAAAAAGATCCACTCTTGTGCTGCCCTTAAATAGTTCAAGACCTAAAATGAATTTGATTAAACTTGGTTGGTATCATATTCTGTAGACAGTTGTAACAACAAAATAACAGAAAAAGGGTGAGGTGAATGTCCATCCTAACTAACCATAACACTGCAACACAATTTAATCAGTGACAAGCAATGGATTCAAGGAGCTAAAATAAAGCATAATTGGACCAAATCACATTTTAACCACGAAATTAATTATTTCATAGCGAATCACAGGTGAAATGCTACCATGGATATCCTTTCTTACAGTGGACGTAGTGGTTTGAGATCTGAAGGATGAAAAGAACTTAGTGGTTTGTTGCTACAACACTGCCCACAGAAGATTATTGTCCAACCCATAAAATATTTCATAAATCTATATATAACTTTCTGTTAGTTTTCTAACCCCAGGTATGATCTATAATCTCAATCATTTACCCTCAACAATTAAATACATTCACCATTAACTGCTGAATATGATAATTGCAAATACACTGGAATATAACTTATATGCAGCAGAAACATAAACAGTAAACAACCACATTCAACCAGTCATTTTAACACAAGATGTTTGGGTAATTCCCCTGGAAAAACCCTAAAGGGAAACTTGTCCACGAGAGATATTTTATTATGCTCAGCCCACCAAAAAGAAATATGGAAACAACAAATATAAATCTTTACCAGCCTAGAAAAATGTGCCAGAATGAGATGTACGACCTCCACAAACAGTACAGCCTCCACGGAAATAAATTCTAGCCTCAAAATTCATGCCCTATAGTACCAAACAATGCACAAGCATTATGGCCCAGTAACAGTGAGAAACTCATTCAGTATGGCCCTTCTTCCTCTCACACATGTGGCTGTACAGAACAGACCATATGCTATTGTACAGACAATGATTTTTTTGCCTTGATTTTCATGCCCAGTTGCTACTTCTGTGATTTCTATCCTTTCTCTTTCTTGGGATTAGTGCCTCTTCCACACCTTCCAATTTGTGCCTCGTCCCTTCTAGCTGTAGTATTTTCCTCACTCTTCTTTTCTTCATCTCTCACCTCTCTCATTCACTTGTGTGTGTCTAAACTCTCATGCTTCTCTTTTTATTAATTGTGAGAATGACTCTCTCTTCAATTCCCAAGTTACTTTGTCTCTTCACCTCCCAAGCGATTCTTCACTTTCCATGGGTGAGATAAATTACACTTTTGCGAAATGAAATCATTTTCACTGACACTTTAACAAAATACTCACATTCACTTTATAACATTAAATTAAATGTCTAGGAGAGTCACCTAGGTCCTTTCTACATGCTTAGACACCAAGCAATGTAGAAGACCTTCCTCGCTACAAATTTCAACACTTTCATCACCTCCAACCAAGTCATCCTTACTGCTAGAAAAAGGAAATAAAATACCCTAAAGCTCAGAAGCTCTACATGCAAATCACTTTGGATTAAATTGTTGTGTAGAGGGGTTTTTCTGTTGTTTTAGAATGCTTTTAAGTTTTATTTCTATTCATTTTCCATAAAAAGCATTGCATTCTATTCCCATCTAATCCTCCCCGATCTCTTAGTTGTTGTTTGACTAAACTTGAGTGACCTGCACTAGCACTAGCCTTTAGTTGGAGACTTGGGCTTATGTGCATCAACCTCCCATCCATCATTCTTCTACTGAGGTGGCTTATTGTGTTTTGACATAGCCAGGACAATGCAGGGAACCTATCATTCAGAGGCTTGTTTGGAGGGCTTTAAGGCCAAATTTGACTGTGCTCTTGGCACTCCCTTATGGACCTGGCAGCTATGTGTTTAGGTTGACCATGTTAAATTTTTAGGGTTAGGAAAGTTTTTAACATAATAAATAAACTTTAATGCATGAACATAAATATAAAACAAGTTCTGGAATAATACTTCTCAAATCAATTTAAATTTTAAAGTGCAATAAAAATTAAACATAAATTTCATCTCTTTCAACTTTAACACTCCATTGATTCACCAAATGTCATGTACAATAACAAAATAATAAATAATGTACAGGAGATAACATCACTAAATAATCATAACCATTATTTTGAATCAGCCTTATACTCGGATACTTTTAGGTTTGATCTTGTCACCGAAGGGTCAAGTCAACTGGGTAAACAGTTGACGTACCTTGAGAGAGAGGGTTAAAGCAAAAGTAAACAGACCTTATATTCTTCAATCAAATTAACAGCATAGTCATACTCAGTACAATCATATTTATGTATCTAGTTATACATTTACAATCTAAAATTTCACTTATTCTCATCTTAATTTGTGTTGTAAGAGGTTGTGTGTGTGTAATCATCCAACAAGTCAATGGCCCTAGAGAAGAAGCTATGCTTATGTATAATGATATTCACCATGGTTAAATGCAATAATTCTTGAGGTGGTTGTTCTAGGCATATCCAGTGAAGGATCTAACTCATGTATCCTTTAAACCCATATGTACTTCTTGGCAGATTTAAGAAATATTCCCTAAGTTTATCTTTAGTTTGTAGGCATCTTCTTTTAGTAACCATTCATGAGTTCTTCTCTTACCATCCCATTGCTGAACAAAATTACCTCATCAATGAATAACAAAATTTATGTAGCAACACACACATCCTCAATTGGATTCTACAACTATATCTTAAACACATCCCTTATTCTATGTCCATATCAATTTTAGGTTATTAGGTATGCATCAATGCATTATGTTGTTTTCTAATTCTCTTTTCGGGACCACTTTAATAGATTGCATAACTGTATATGATATTTTGTTTCCCGAGGACGGTATATTTTTGTGCTTATTAGTGTGTTTGAAAAATTAAATTGGATTTTAAGCTTGAATGTCTTTGGATCTTATTGTCTTTTATTAGAATTACAAATGATCAAATCTATGTGTTAATATTGCTTCTCTTCCCTATTCTTAAAGGGTGCTAACTCAATGGAAGAGCGCCTGTTTTACAAGCAGGAGGTTGGTGGTTCAATTCCTCCATGCCCTAATGATATTGGAATGTATTTGTAAAGGTAAAAAATGTAGTAGTGCAAGATGGATGCCATATTAGATGCAACACTAAATGCAAAACAAGATGTAAAAGTGGACGTCACACCAAACACAAAAGTGGATGCAAAAGTCGACCTTATGTCAGACGCAAATATGGAAACAAAAATGGATGTCACACAACGCAAAATTGGATGCAAAAATAGACTCAACACTAGACACAATTAATGACTCAAAACTAGATGCAATACTAGGTCCAAAACTAAACACAACAGTAGATGCAAAAGTGGACTCCTAACTAGACATAAAATTGGACATTAAATTGAGCACACAATATGGTGTATCGATAGACATAAAACTAGGTGTAACACCAGGTGCAAAAATGGAAGGAACTTAAAATGAGACACAATATTGGATGCAAAATGGGACAAAACATTGGATGTAAAACTAGACGTAATATTGAATGCAAGATGGGATGCAAAATTGGACACAAAATTATATGCAATATTAGATACAAACATGGCTGCAAAACTAGGCGCAACACTGGGTGCAACATTGGGCTCAAACATAGATGCAAAAAAAGACATCAACCGGGATGCAAAACTAGGTGCAAACCTAGATGCAAAATACGACGTAAAACAAGATGAAACATTAGACACAAACATGGATACAAAAAAGACGTAAAACAAGATACAAAATTAGATGCAAATGGGGATGCAACATTATAAGTAAAATTGGATGCAAAACTAGACGCAACATTGGGCCGAAAATTGGATGCAATCCTAGATGCAACGTTAGATGCAGAATCGGACACATAATTTTATGCAAAACATGGTGCAAAATTGGGTGCAAGACTCGATGAAAAAATAGGAGCAAAATAAGACGTAAAATTGGATGCAAAACTGAGCATGAAACTGGGTGAAAACAAGGATGTAACAAAGGACGCAAAAAAAGATGCAATAGAAGTTGCAAAATTGGGCAGAAATAAAGGCATAACAAAAGATGCAAAAAATTGGGTGCAAAAATGGATGTTAAAAAGGACGAAAAAAAATATGCAATAGACAGCATTTTATGAAAATGTACAATAGCACCAGGTTTAGTGCCAGATTGTTCACCACAATTGGGAAAAAATTACACTAAAATCTAGCGCTAAATTCAACACTAAATCCAGTTTTGGTTGTAGTGTGCCCTAAATTGCTTTCACAATTTCATCTTCCTTTAGTTTGCAAGGAATCACACATCACTCTTATTTCTTGACATTTTCCAACACAATATCCTCTTGGTTTATCGATTTTACAATACCACCTCTTATCAGATATAGAAAAATAATTTGGGGTAACCCTTTAATTGCCAGTCATGAAGAATCAAGCAGAGACTGCGATTAAGGAGTAGTGTTTTAACCTCGACATGATGCATGCCTTTATTTGACATCCAAGTCCACGAGATGAAGGAATTCATATTTAGTTTACACATATGGGTCATTCCTTAGTGGGATTGAGATAGTTTCATTTTTTTATGGGCCATCTCCTTGGCTTATTTGACCATGGTTTTGTGGCATGGGGCCATTCCCTTGTTGGGATTCCCTGTCAAAACCCCAAATTTTCTGAAAAATTTAAAATTTTTAAATTACATTATATTAATATAAAAGCAGTTAACTAATCATTTAATTAGTTAAAGGTTGTCAACTTATTAATAGAATGCATCTGTTATTTGCATAGATTGATAGAACAATTCTTTTCAGTTTACTGAGTTGCTTCTTTTTGCGAACATAAGGTGGGGCTGTCATGAAAACTGGGCTTACTTAGCTTCCGAGCTAATGTAGAAAGTTCCTTCTGTCCTTACAGATTGCAGGTAAGAAGATTGGATGCTGCAAGTAAAACATTCTAGAGTCTTATGTACAAGTTTGTTTGCAATTCAAAGTTCAGTAAGACATTAATGGCTAAGCACTCATCAATGCTTACTAAGGTAAAGTCCATTATCTGTTCTTCATTCTAGTAAAGGTAGAATTATGGTTCTTAATATTACTGAACTGTTTGATATCTATCATAGATGTCACTGTCAAAAGATCTTTAATAAAATTGCTTATAAGTAGAAAACGAAAATCAAAAGTCTATGATAAAGAAGACACAAATACTCTTACTTCGTAAAGTGGATGAATAAGGGGTTTACAATTTATTTCTTCTAAATACAAACTATCCACTGATAGGGATATACTCATGTTGATGCACCAGGTCTTATTTCCATTACCACCGATTCAACACATACTAAAGCTTATCTTAGGTCTGATGAACAACCTACTGAAAAATAGTTATCATTCTAACTAATAAAAGAATGTACAACATATATGTTCCAAGGTCTAACCATTACGTTGATAAACTTTCTCTTAAATGGCTTCACATTCATATGTGATAATTCTAAGTTAAGGACATTTATGCCAGATGATGCATTCATCAAAATATTTAGTTGTCATTTCCTCTTGTAAGCTTTTATCCAACTTAGATGACTATGGCAAGACCATGAAGGTTCATATTATAATACAATAGTCACTATGGTTGAATCTACCACCTATTTAAAGTGTACCAATAGTATACTCTATCACTATAATATAAATGTTAGTGGAATACTTGTAAAAATAATATTCTTACTTAACCATAAGTATTAAACCTCCCTCCTATAATCATGTTACAAATTTATTCTATTAAGACTGTAAGGTGTTAAATGACAAGGTAGTCATCACCTGGATGAACAAGTCATAATCAAGTCCATGACAATTTTAAGTTTATAGACTCACTCTAAAGATAACTCTCAAAAACTTTACATTAAACAAACCAAGTTTACATTAAACATTTCAAGTTTGTATACAAGAGGATGTTAATGCACTTACCACTCTAGATATAGTGCTCTTTATATCAAATATTTATTAAATAAAATATCATGTTATAAGGCTCTTGCCATATAATTGGCTGTACTCACGTTGAACCTAGTGTTATCATTTGAGTGCATCGCATGGGTGATAATATAATATAACATATGGTAATTATTTCTTATGCCATGCATCGGTGGTAAGTTCTTACGACAACGTTGATGTATTAACCTAACACTTGTTATAATGTTGCAATAATAGGTTGACTTGGCAGGGACTAAGGTTTAACCTTGCAGACAGCTGAAGTTTGTCAATGCTGGATCCTCGTGATTAAATCATCGAAACTATTGAAAAGAAACCCACCGTGGCAAATTATTTGCATGGCGACGTGGCTTTATTTGGGCTGCGCATTGCAAGTTTTAAAAGTGTCTTCCCCAAGACCTAGCTCATTATCCTCCCTCGCCTTCGAGCTCTGGTCCATCATGCTGTGAGAGAAAAATGGCCGCTCTGTCACCTGTGTAGGTTGTGACTGTCTACGGCTCCTCCTCCCTAGTTAACTTGCCCCATTGCACCAACGTGAAAGCCGTCTCCGGTTCTTCTACTCATCAAACTTGACTCGTTCTCTTGTTTGCTTTCTTGCTGCCTCCATTGCTAAAACTTGAACCCTTGACTATGTCAGTCCTTATCATTCTCCTTCAGTCTATCCAACGAGAGTGGTTCCTCTTTTCGGCATGTTAAGGTTTGAGCTCCACCGTTGCTGTGCGTTGTTGAAAGGAGTAGCAGCTCGGCTTTAGGGTTTTATTGTCTCCTTCAGTTTTATATAACTCGAGGGTTTCCTGCTGTTAGTGTTTCGAAAGTGTTGTAATGCTGTTTCCTTGCCATTGAATGGCAGACTCCTTGCTCATGCTGGTTGCTGGTCGCTGCGTTACTGTTTGTGACATTCCACTGCTAAGGTAAAAGAATTTTTTTTTTTTCCTTTTAATGTTATTGCTAAACTCTTGTAAATACATCTCTTTGATTTTAGAGTAATTTTAACAGTTGGATGTACGTTTGTTTTGCAGATACAATCTGCTTCTCTTCTCTACCTGCACAAGGAGTATGGTTTGCGGTGATAAGGGGCCACGGTAAGCCCTCGTTTCTCCATGGCTCATCCACCTTGTGTAAACCCTTATGGGGTAATGAGGGATTGGTTGTTGCGGCCTGTTCGAACCTCCTAGCTTTTAGTTGCTTGTTTGTTGTTTAACATCGTTTGGTTAAGACCCTAGCTCTATTGCAGGGCTCTCTGGATTCGGCTGTGAGTGTAAATTTTTGTTTTGCAAATATTACTGTATTTATATTAAAGGAAGAGGATATAAGCCTTCCTGTGTAAATTCTCAGTACGGCCGTGGGTTAATATTACAGCACTGGGTTTTACAGTTATTGTTTTTGTATATTCGGAATGATAGGGTTTTTACCCTAAGTTATTACACAAGTATTAATTACTATAATCCTTTTCTGCATTCCTCCTTGCTTATATTATTGAAGTTTCGAATGCTTACTTAGGTTTAAATTTTAAAACCATGACTGTAAGTAAATACTGTTAATTCCACCGTTTGTTTTTTTACTTGTATAAATTGGGTTTTATAGGGTTTAACCCTATTTGACAGTGAAGAAAATAACTCTGTTCTTTTTCTTTTAAATTACTGCCAAATCGAAAAGTGCTTCTGCAATATTAGGGTTACTAGTTATA
>LPNX011001257.1:191485-231682 GCA_001517045.1 Pseudotsuga menziesii | reverse complement strand
CCCGCGGATGTCCGGGCTGCGTTGGCGATTGTATTCGAAAGCCATCCAGTTCTATGCTTCTTTGAGTACCCAGTTCAGTTCCAGATCAGTGTACCATTACGAGTGTGACCCTTCTCACTCTAATCCAGTAGCGTATCAGTTCCTTCAGAACCCCATTCAGTAGCACTGCTTCCATTCCAGTGTATCAGTTTGTCAGCTCATACATGATCAGCTCAGCAGTATGATCCAGATTTGTGTCCCTTCCGGACCCTCCTGATATGCACAGTGCTTATCTACTACAGGTCCTTCATTTTCGGGCCTCACACAATTATATTTATGTATCTTGATACGAGCATGGGAATGCCCACCTCGTCCTTATATTGAGATTTCTTCCTCATTCAGTATTTGAGGCCATGTATATGTCAGGTCCCCATATTTTGGACCCCATTGTTATTCTTATGTTATATTCTGATACGAGCATGGAATGCCCGCCTCGTCCATCTTCTCAGATGATCCCTCATCCATTATTGAGGTTATGTACTTTTCAGTCCTTGCAGGTGGTTCGAGATCGGTGTCCCGGACTTCAGTTGCTTCCTTCTCTTCTCCACACCCCAACACAAACCAAATATGACTCATGATGTCCATCGGCCATACGATGAGCTCTTGCCCTCGCACATCAGGGGGCAATCTGTTAACACCCAAAAATGGTTAACTACCTCATCTATCTCACTACATGGCTCATTTGTCTATTTGCCTACCATATTTCCCTGAAAATCCCACTAAAAAGCCTTCAAAAGGCCTAAAATGCCTCCAAAAGGCCATAAAACCATCTAAAAAGCCTCCAAAAGGCCTAAAATGCCTCCAAAAGGCCCAAAAACCCCTTTTTCCTCCAAAAATATCCAAAATTCCTCTAAAAATAGTAAAAATCCCCAAAAAGGGAAGAAAAAATATAAAATAATGAGGAAAAGGAGGAAAAAACCCTAAACAAGCTGCCCTAAACCACATGGTTTCCAAAACCATGGGCAAGCACTCCACCACTAAAAAACTATAAATAAGTGGTAGAGACCCCTCATTTCACATCCACAATCATAAGCATCCTGCCTCTACCGAAATTATTCTCGAAACCCTAGCTTACCATCAAGCTATTTTCACCATTGAGAACCTTTTTGGCCCATTTTCCACCACCGGAGAAGGAAAAGAAGCAGCTTGGAGCTTGGAGCCACCGACATCGGATCAGCGCAACGGACTCCACCAACCTCCTCATTGGAGGTAATATTAATAAAAAATTACCATTATACATTTCTTTACTGTTTTTGCTTCATGTTATTTACTTTTTACTGCTTTAGCTTAGTCTTTATTTCAGTTTATTTTTGTTTACATCATTGAACTGCTACTAAGGATTCCAGATTCCTTAGTAGGTGCTCATCAGCACAAGCTAGGGTGAAAACCCTAGCTACACAACTCTTCTAACAAGTACAAACCAACTGATTGACTAGGAACCAACTTATAAGTATGTAACCCGCATACAGCTTGGGTTATTCCTTTTATAGACTCTTTTACATGTCATTATCACCTGACTTCATTCTGTTAGCCGACAGACTATCATTCCTATTCTAGTTACAATTGTCAGTAGGCACTATTGGCCCAAAATACAAAGATGATTTATTCCCTAAAGCACACGTGACTCTTGATGACTTCTTAACCATGATCTCTTGAGCTGTCCTTTTCAGTCACTGGACGTAGTCTATATTGGTTCCTTCCATTGTTTCTAGTCTCATCACATATTTCCCTTCTATCGTGGACTTCTTCCTTTGTGGTTTATTTTGTCACATCTTTCCTTTTGTCATTACTTCTTCTATCTTATTTCTTCCTCTATCGTAGCTTCCTCTCTTGCACAACCAGACTCTTCACATTCTGAGCAGAATTCTAACTGAAGTCTGCCTATATTTTCCCTAGGGCTAATATCTATTGTGAAGACATGAAATCATATTGGTTATTTTATCATGTTATTGAGGATGTCTCGTTTGGCAGAGTTGTTCGTTTTGATGAGAAATTCAAACACTCATCCAAACCTTCTCTCTCCATATATTGTCATGTTGGTATTGATTGATAGTTTGGTTTTTGAAGACCTAAACGATGATGAGAATCCCCCTTCCTAAAATGTAAATCAACTAGAAGAACATCTTCCTACCACAATTGAAAATCCTACATAAGAACAGCTTGATCAGGAACATGCAATAAGAAGCCTCCGTAAAAGGAAGCCTCTTGAAAGGTTTGGCTATGATGCATCAAATTTCAGCTATTTAGCTCCTGCTCTTAGCAATATTCAACCAAAGACAGTTGGTATATCCTTTTTCAGTCATGCCATTTCAGAGGATCCCTAACAATTCCCTTATGTTTTTGGGATACCTGAATGGGAAGCTACCATGACCGAGGAGTATTCTTCTTTCATGAAAAATCACATGTGGGATCTTGCTCCTTTCCTAAGGGATGAAAACTAGTTCGTTGCAAATGGGTCTATAGGACCAAGTATGTTGTATATGATTATGTTGACGAGTATAAGGCACGACTAGTGGCCAAGGTATTTTCACATGTTGAAGGTATTCATTACTCTGATACTTTTTCCCATGTTTCCAAGATGAAATCCATATGTCTTGTGATGTCTCTTTCTGCCTCAAAACGTTGGTTAATTTACCAGATGGATGTAAAGAGTTCTTTTTGCATGGAGATTTGCAGGAAGAAATACACATGGATCATCCTCTTGGTTTTGTGTAAGACTCTTCTCTTGTTTGCATGCTTCGTCGTTCATTATATGGTCTCAAACAAGATCCTCGAGGTTGGTATGAGAAGATGGACAAATTTCTGACCACTTCAGGGTTCCAGTGTTGTCATTCTGATCCTACTATTTACATTAGAAGACATGGCACGTACCTCATAATTCTAGTTTTGTATGTGGATGACTTAATTGTCACAGGGGTTTCTTCATCCTTGATTCAGAATGTACAACAAGCATTGATGAAGTAGTTTTATATGACAAATATTTGCCTTTTGCACTACTTCCTTAGTCTGTAGGTTCTTCAGTCTCCAGAAGGGATCTTCATTTTTCAACGAAAGTATGCACTTGACTTACTTTAGTTCTTTGACATATCTAATTGTAAGTCAACAACCACTCTGTTTCAGTTAGGTGTTATGTTGGCTGATGGTTTCTCATCACCTCATGTTGATCTAACCTTGTATTGACAATTGGTTGGTATTTTCTTGTACTTAACACATACCCGACCAAACATCTCCTTTGCATTTGGACTTGTCTCTTGGTTCTCCCAAGATCTGCATGAGAGCCATTGGAAAGCAGCAAAGCGAATTCACAGGTATATTCAGGGCACATCCAAGTTCAACATTCAGTACAATGTTGGTTCTTCTCAACTTGAAGGTTTCACCGACTCTAATCGAGATGGTTAAGTTAATCATCAGAAGTCCACATCAAGTTTTGTTTACCACCTTGGTTTTGCTCCTATTGATTGGTCCTGCAAAAAACAATTGACAATTGCATTGTCTTTTGTCAAGGTTGAGTATAGTTTTGTAGTCCTTTCCAGTCAAGAAGTCCTTTGGATTCGGCATTTATTGATGGACTTTGGAATTCGACAGGAGAATTCTACTACTCTTTGGTGTGACAACCAAAGTTCCATCCACATCTCTAGAAATCCAGTTGAGCATCAAAGCACCAAGCACATTGAGATCTACATGCACTCATTCTCCAACTCATCCAGGATGGTTTTCTCACATTGGATTACTTTCCTACCGAAAATCAAGTGGCATACATCTTTACTAAACCTATTGCATATCCTTGGTTTATTCATCTTCATTTGGTACTTAGAGTGAAGGAAGTTGTCCTTGAGGGGTGATCTTGAGTCCTCTTGCCTTCACCATATTTTGGTTTCTTTTCTCTCTGTAGGAGAGGAGTTTTTTCCCCATGGGTTTTTCTCCTTTTCTCTGGTTATGAGAGTTTGTACATGGGTACATCATCAGGCCTATTTGTAGGGGCCTTTTTTTTTGTTTTTTCTTTCCTCCCTATGTTTCGCTTATGGGTGGGTGTCAGTGTTTGTATTTTCCGAGGAGTGTATTTCCAAGGAAATCCAGTTGCCCTTGTGTTTCCAAGGATGCTATGTTGTAATCCAGTCATTGTGAGTTGTAAGCTCACGTGGTAGTCATTATTTGGGTCTTATCTCTAGATATAAAAGGAGAAATCTCTTGTAGATTTTTAATCATCCCATCTCAATATATCATTTTTTCTTTCTCTCATTGTGGAAGGAGTGTTGGCCTTGCAGTCGGATCCCAGATGTTCTTTTAAAAAATTTCATGATATTCACGTTTCTATAAAAATGACATTGATTTGATATGAGACATATGTAACGTGACTAGTTTTCTTCTAGATTAGGAGAAGCATGAAAGAGTATCTATTGAATTTACTTTACCACTTGAATTATAAAATGTTTTGGATAAAACAATAAATATTTTTTTTGAGTGATGTAAATTTATTAATGGTTTATGATGAGATAAAATCACATTGGTGAGAATCACACCAAACACCTTCACACACACACACACACACACACACACACACACATATATATATATATAGTTTATTTTGTAAGTAGCTCGGTGGGCTAGCTCAAATGGTCGAGCACTGTAATTTGTGAGCAGAAGGTCTTGAGTTCAAATCCATGGGAGGCTATACATCACTATAGAAGAGCCTCACTTGATGTCCTCATCAAGTTAGCTCTGTAATCAAAGCGAATGGGTGAGACCCCTTCAGGTGGGCCCCCTATGCGTTGTTCCTGTGGACATATAGTTTCTTTTGTAAGTATAATTGCATCAATAAAATAAGTGTATTGTTAATATTTGTTTTATAGGCATCATTCAAATTCAAAATAAACCATTATAACAAAAAAAAATATCAAAAATATTTAAGCTATATGCGATAATGTTTAGTTGAGGCATAGATAACAAGCAGTTCGTGGCACTTAACTTGTGACCTATAAATAACCACTGACCACAAGTTAAATAGTTTTACTAGTATATAATATTATGTAACATCAAAAATGAATAACAATGGAATTAATATAATATAAAATAAATATGAGAGGATTAAAAAGTTATAAAGATAAAGTGAGAGAGATATATGTTGTATAAGAAAAAGAGAGAGAAAGATATATGTGAGATACTCTAACATTAAAAACAAATAATAAGTATTTCTTTTAAAATAATTTGCAAATTAAAATCAATATAAATATAAATATAAAATTGTAAGTTAGTCTTACCAGTACTTTTTAAAATTAAATTGTACATTTATTGTCTCAAATTATTTTTTATAGATAATCTGTAATTTTTGAAAAATATTAGATTTTCATTTTTTAAATAGAAATAGAAAGTCGTAAGATAGTCTTGCTATTGTACTTTTCAAATTTAAATTGTACATTTATTATTTCTAAGTATAAATCAATCTAAACATTTATGATCTGTATAGTACAAGACTGGAGTATTAGGAGCACATATTTTGTTATGGCCTGTTAGATGACAGGTCTCTTATTGTGGCCGACAACTTTAACCTCACTCTATCGATGGAGGAAGTTTGGGGGGATGGAAAATCTAAGGATTCGATCTCAGATTTTTTTAAATATAAATTGGAAGAGGTGAAACTCATGGACATCGTCCCTGACCCTTTGTTCCCTACCTGGTCCAATGGTGGATGCGGGAAAGCTGGCATTGCAAAAAGATTAGAATGTTTTCTTATGGCAGAGGATATTTGCGAAGACTTTGGTAAGTTTCGAACTTGGGCCTATTCACTAGGGATTTCTGATCACAAGGCTGTCATTTTACAAATTGACTTTGATAAGAGTACAGTTAATTACCCCTTCAAGTTCAATCCAATTTGGTTTGAAGATCAATTGTTTTGTGAATTTGTTAAAGAACGATGGTCAGTGCTATCCCAAACTTAGTACTCCTCAGTAATGTTTGGTTTAATCGACAAGCTTAGAAAACTAATATGTGACGTTCAGATATGCGAGAAATCTAAGAAAGTGGAAGACGCCAAGGATATGGAATTCGTCGAGATTGAAATTCAATCCCTTTCGTTCATGGTGGATGATAGTTACTTTTCTATTGTCAGAAAGAAGAGATTACTGGATTTGGAATCCACCAAAGGTAAAATCTTACGACACAGGGAGGAGACTCTACAACAAACAAGTCGTGCAATTTGGCTTAAGGCTAGAGATAACAACTCCAAATTTTTTCACAATTTTGCACGAGGGCTTCACTTATTGACCAATATCCTATCACGTTAGTTCATATTGTGCATTTTAAAATTATCAAAAATCGAACCAATATATTGCAGGTATTTGGGGGGTGAGGGGTTAAGGTGGGGGTGGGTAGGGTGGTTTATAAGGATTGAGGTATAAAAAGGGGTTGGAAGGAAGTTTTAAGTATTGGGAGGGGGTTTCAAAAAAAAGAGTTTGAGTCAATATCTCTCGAAATTAAGGGTATTTTTTAATATCTCACGATCGCACGTGTTATGTGATAGGTTCACTAAGTGAAGTCCTCATGCAATTTTGTTAATCACAGACAGCTCACAAATACTGTTTGGGACGTTTGTAATGAGAATGGGGACATACTAGAGGATCAAAATGCTATCAGAACTATTGCAGTTGATCATTTTAAGTCATTGTTTTCATAGTTGTGCGGGTTTAATCTGTTGGATCAGCTGAACACAATTAAAAACTTTCCTTTTTTTTCGAGCCTAAGGATTGTCATAACATTGGGAAACTGGTGACATTGCAGGAGGTAAAAAATACTTTGAAGCTATTTTCAAGGGACAAAATTCCAAGCCCCGATGGCTAGACGGTGGAGTTTTACTGGCACTTTTTTGATCTTTTAGGGAATGAGATCAATGCAGTAGTGGAAGAGACCAGGTGTCAAAAGAGGATCAGTGAGACCCTAAACTCTAATTACATTACTCTCATCCCTAAGAAGGATCACCTTGACTCTTTTAACGATTTTTGACCTATTGCTCTATGTAACCTACTCTATAAACTTATTTCCTAGATTATAGCCGAAAGATTAAAGCCCTTCTTCAGTAAGTTAATATCGGATGAGCGGTTTGTTTTTCTGCATGATAGACAAATTACGGATGTCATTGGGGTGGTGCAAGAATGCTTACATTCTGTAAAATGTCAAAAAAATATTGTTTTTTTTCTTAAACTTGATTTGATGAAGGCTTACAATAGAGTAGACTGGTCTTACCTTAGATTAATTCTTGTTCAAATAGGCTTGTCTCCTAACATTGTTGATTGGATCATAAGTTGTGTTTCTTCAGCTAGGTTTGATGTGTTGATCAATGGAGTGCTTTCTCCTTCTTTCAAATGAAAAAAAGGAATTAGGCAAGGTTTCCCACTCTCGTCATACTTGTTCATTTTAGCAATTGAATGGCTATGCCTTCTCATCAGGAAGGCAAAGGCGAATAAGGATTTCTCATGTATAAAAGTATCCAGGGATCTCTACATCACCCATCTATTATTTGTCGATGATGTCATTATCATTGGAGGAGGTTCACTTGCTGAGTGGAAACACCTACAAAGGATACTTCAGTATTTATGTAATGCATCAGGCCTAGAAATCAGTACTAAAAATTCCCTTCCCGCTCATTCCTGTAAGAACTAGCTTCTGTCAGATACAATGCTCACTCTTTTTCCTTACACAGTGGGCTCACTTGATGATGGGTTCAAATATCTGGGGTTTCATCTTAAACCCAACGGCTACAGTCCCAAAGACTGGGAGAGGCTTTTAAAATGTATCAATCATAGAATCAGTTGTTGGTCACACTGTTGGCTCTCCCTGGGTGGATGTCTCATATTGATATCTTCAGTCTTGCAAGTTATCCCAATTTAATGAATGTATCTATTCTCCATTCCGACAGTTATTCTATCCAGAATCAGAGCCAAGATAATTCATTTTCTTTGGGCAAGAAGATTAGAGGTTTGGAAATTTCATTTGGCATCCTGGGAAAGCTTATCGCGCCCTCGTGATCTTGGGGATTAGGGGATAAAACACTGTGTTTTATTCAACTCTGCATTGTGTGCTAAATCCTTTTGTAGAAGTTTATTCAGTAATGGACTATGGGGAAAGCTTAATCTTTTTATATATTTTAAAGGTTTCAATCCCATCTATTGGATGAGAGATCAGGAAAATTCCAAGTCTTCATGTTTGACTATCTGGAATAGCCTAGTGAAAAGTCTTCCTCTTATTTCCAACAATCTGAGCCGGCAGGATGGTAGGGGTTTGAAAATATATTTGGGGATTGATCCTATCTGTGGACTGGGGGATGAGTATCAGCTTTCCCAGGATTTATTGCAGGACTCCATAAGAAAAAAATACAGGTTCTAACGGACATCCATCGTGTGTCTGATAATTTGGTCTGGGTTGATGCTAAGGTTTTGGGATTGACAGGAAGCCTGGTATTCAAGTGGGATGGCTATATTGCAAAGATATACCAGGGGAACATCACACTTAGTCCCAATCCGGACAAATTGGTTTGGGCATATAATCATCCAGAGATAGTCAGGTTAACGCAATACTGATCTATAGATCAACGATCATGCATAGTGGCATTGCCGATTGTGAATGGTGGATGTTGTGGTTGTGGAAAGGGGATGCACCTATGAAAGTCAAATTATTCTCCTGGCTTTGCCTGAAAATAATATTCTAACGTGGGGTGCATTACAAAGTCGGGGATTCTTGGGACCAAGTAGGTGTTTTTTGTGCCATCAACAGGCTGAAATTGTTTTACATCTCTTTGGCGATTGTGTCTTCTTCCTAGATATTTGGTTGTTATTGATGATTTACTTCAAGATTGATCACATCTGGTAGAAAACACCATTCAAGGTCAATTTGATGAAATGGCATAAAATAAATATCCATCTTTGTTATCTTCCAGTTTTCATGATATGGGAGGTTTGGAAGGCAAGAAACGGCTCCATTTTCAAGAATCTACAGCATAAGACTGATATTATATACATGGATATTCTATCATCCTTTTCGGAGTGGAATAAATTGGAAAGTTGCAGGAAAATAATCATTCTCTCCTTCCCTCCTCTTGTTCAAGAGCACCCGATTGGATTCTTTAACGATGCAGCGATGAAAGGTGCCTTTGGAGATGGGATAGTTATCAAGCTTGGCAATGGCATGGTTATCAAGGGATGGACAAAGGCTGGAGTTGGGAACTAATACGAGAGCTGAAGTGGTGGGTTTGTGGTGCTTACTTTTCTATGCCAAAACATGGGGTATCAAACATCTACAATTTCTTGGGGACTCCCAAGTCATCATTAAATGGGCACTGGAGGATGCTCATGTAAAGTATTTGGAACTTCGAAATTGGTTAACCAATACCAAGCATGTGATGAAAGAATTTACTTTTATAGCATTCAACCATATTTACCAAGAAATGAATGTCAAAGATGACTCTTTATCTAAACGGTAGCTAGGTGTGATGGATTGCAGACTAAGTTTCTCCCATTTTTCTTCATGCATTTGTGTTCAAACTAGTCATTCGGATATGTTCAAATAGTCACTCTGACGATCTGGTTTCTTTTGTTTCAAAAAGACTAAAGCTGAAATTTTTATTTCTGAATGGTAGTTATTTTTTGTGCATGTCACTTTTGGCATAGGAACATTATATGGATTGTGATTGCTTATTAGTGGGAATATCGTTTTGATAGCTTATTCCAATCATGTTATCGTCTTTGAAGATCTTCCTTTCATCTCTGGAAAACATGTAAATCTGATACAACTTTAAATTAAGATAAAGTTTTTTTTCTTTCTTGAAAAAAAAATTCCATCATTACTTATAACTACACCGATAAGTGTTTATATTTTACAATTTGAAGTGGATGATGAAGGGTCCTCTTCCTATATCACATGAATATGAGACAAGTGTATTTTCAAGATTTATTTATGGTAGATATTCCAAATTCGACATAAACACTTATATATATATATATATAACCTCAAGGGGTAGCTCAGTTGGTTGGATCTTTCGAGACCAAGACATATAAGTTCGAGGTCAAAGATTCAATGCTCTATGGTTCCTTCGGGGTCAGGCACCCAATTTGTTGCCGAGGATAGGCTCTAAAAATAGCCTAACAGGGCACGACCCCTTTGGGTGGGACCCCTTGGATTATTTACATGGATGTAGCATCCTGATCATCGGGTGTGAACCACATTTTACACACACACACACACGCATGCGCGCGCACGAGTTCATGATCAAAGAATTTTCATGGTTAACGACTTCGTGAAAATTTTGCATTTTCTCTTGCTGAGAAACACCTTAGTTTATCTAATCGTCAAACAAGAAAAGTTTATATATATATATATATATATATATATATATATATATATATGGCTTATGGTCTTTGATAACTATAGTCATGATATGAAATATTTAAACATTTATATTTGAAATTTGAAATCCATGATAATTATATGTAATTTATGATAATTATAGTCATGCTATCAAATATTTGAGTATTTATATTTGAAATTTAATATCCATGATTGTGTTTTATTTGAATGTATTGTTGTTATAAATTAATAAAGTTTAACTAAGAAAAAATTCATTGATACTCAATAATTCAAATAAAACACAATCATGGATATTAAATTTCAAATATAAATATATAATAACAACAAATTTTTTCTTAGTTAAACTTTATTAATTTATAACAACAATAATTCAAATAAAACACAATCATGCATATTAAATTTCAAATATAAATACTCAGATATATATATAAATATATAATAACAACAATACATTAAATTTCAATGAATTTTTTCTTAGTTAAACTTTATTAATTTATAACAACAATACATTCAAATAAAACACATGAATCATGGATATTAAATTTCAAATATAAACAAATAGCATGACTATAATTATCATGGATTTCAAATTTCAAATATAAATGTTTAAATATTTCATATCATGACTATAGTTATCAAAGGCCATAAGCCCTATGGTCGCTTGGCATTTTCAACCTTCAAAGTTTCCACTCATTTATACCTTCCCTAGAACTTTTGTTTCCTCAATCTCTTGTGTAAATATCATACCACTTACCGTTCACTTCACTGAAGCCATCGTTTTCCTTTATAAACTATTTTATAGGCATGTATGGGCATGTTCTAATAAGTTTCTCAAATCCAATAAATCCCATCATGAATGGCTATGATCTGATTTTTTAACTTTGGATATTTGGTTTGTCTATGTTTTTATACCTGCCTCAGCAGGTATATTGTAATCGATTGCAAGTCAAACTCTTTTGACTTTGGTATTAGTTGGTGTCTTTTGAGGCAGGTTTAAAAAATTAAAATCTGTTTTGCAAAGTATGAGTTAGGGATTTGTAAAATATTTTTTTTAATTTTGTTAAAAGACTATTTTTGTAAACAGCTGATTGGTGGATAGAAGATGATGTAAACTTTGGGATTTGGTATCTGGATTTGAGTTGACATGTGGCAACATGACATCATAATAATAAAATTAAAAAAATAAAAATTATATCCCATTGCCATTGCCATCTGTTATATTGACTAATTTCTCAAAATGCAAAATTGTCGGTTGCTCAAGCTTAGAACCAAATATTTTCTTTAGTCTTCCTACTGATGATCTGTTGTAGTAATTCTAATTCTGATTTGACATTATTTTCTTTGCATTGGAACACATTGAAAGCCTCATGCCGATGCTTACTGTCAAAGTTCAGATAGTCTGAGAGAAAGCTGAATCTGCAATATATTTCTTTGATGCGGCCATGATCAGATGGATGCACTGACTGGATAATGTGATTACGGCGCAGATCATGAGACTTTTCTTGAATTCCAAAGCTGGGTCGATCGGTTAAGGCTTCTTGATCCACTCCATTAATCTGATCAAGTCCTCCAAGCTGCCCCAAGACCCCAATTAGCAAAGTCTCCATTTCACCCGACACAGCCTCGGTTTCATCGACATCCATATCCGACATTCTTCTTGAGTCCGACTGACACCCGAAAGGTGAAAATCTGGAGGTATCATTCATAGTCATATGGACAGTGACAGAACTGATACGCCTTTTCTTGAACCCAGCAGCACTTGAACGCTCATGTAGCCCTGTGTTACAATCCACAAATTCATAGTAATTCCCATCGGATCATTCTTTGGAAATGGTAAACATTATTTGAAGAATTATTCTAAATAAAAGTTTCTCTCTGTGTATTAAAAAATCTCTAGCTACCAAGTTGGTGGATAGATTTTATGTTCTTAGCTTACCTGACTTCAAAGAATTTTTTATGCTGCGACTACCAGAATTTCGGCATAACTTTGGGTACTGCAGCCAATTCGAAATCTCCTACGAAATTAAAATTGATTGACATGATAAGTTAAGTTACAGGTCTAACCCTAAACTAAGAAGCTACTGATAGTAATTCTACAATCGACACAATAATTCGAAGCCTGTTGTTATCATTAATGGAATCAAAGCAATGTTAATGAAAATCGATATGCAGATATGCAATGTTCCACCAATATCTTTGAAAAAAAAGAACTGCTTCTGCGTTTGTACAGAGACGAAGGAAGATTATGAATCTGTAATACCTTCTTCATGTTAAATATCGCTGTTAACTGCAACTGCTGCGGGACCTCCGACAAGTTGCGCCTCTGCACAGAATCTCAATTTCTATCTGTGGATTCTGAGGAATAGGTACATCTGCATGAACTTTGACTAAGATGGATTGAGAGTTGCGAGTCTGTGAACTTTGACTAAGATGGATTGAGAGTTGCGAGTGGTACATATACAGAAAACAATCGCCAGGAGGAACCAGAAAGTTTGTGAACTTTACTGTAGTTTGTGCACAAGTCAAAAGAAGTCTCGAAGTCACCGGTTACTACATAAAGTTTGTCCAGATCTATGGTATAATTGCATCTCCCCTCACCACCTTACCTTGCTAAAAAAGAATGCCTTCACTTGGAATGCAGAGGCTGACCTGGCTGGCTCTCAAAGATGCATATTGAAAGCTAGGCGTAACGTCTTGAAAGCCCGGTTCGTTACCCAACCCACCGCAGATACTACCATCGATCGGAGCGGAACAACCAGAGGAAAAAGTGGAGCTAGAAAGCCGTATCATACATCTCATGGATTCACCTCCTTCAAAGGGTCAAACCCAAGTATCCAATCTCGGATATAGAGGCATGCTGCGTTGTTAAAATGGGGTCCCATTGCTCTGATCATTTCACGATTTTCCTGGTCATCCTCGGTGCACTCACTAACATCCTCGCAGTGTAGGCAAAACCCTCCCTCCCTGCTTTTGTTCCTAGATGGGCTGTCTCGCAGGTTGGCATGGGCTATTGGAGACCCGTGTGTATTTAATTTAAAGTGCTGTACCGTGCCGGGTCTCCTCAAACACCATCTCAACCTACATCAGTGAAAAGCCCCAGGGTTGATGAATATTCAGGTAAAAGTAAGGTTAAGAGTACCTTACTTTTGGGTGAAAAATATCGAATTACACTTACAAAAAATTTTAAAAAATTTCAAACTATATAATGTTTAGACTACCTCATGTATTTAAAGTATTAGTCGTAAATTTATGCTAAAATGTTTTATCAGTGTATTTTGAAGTGAGTTAAATTACTAAGGATTTGCACCTTTTCAAGCTGATTTTGTCTGAATCTTGTAGAGGACAAATAGCAACCTAAAACTGAGATTTTAACAATCTTGGGAGAATTTAGCTGGAAAAACCACCAAAATCGTGGATTAAAAATGATTTAGAATTTAGCTCAATCACTTTGTTTTTATGTTGGAAATTAGAAAGAAGTTTTTTATAAAATTATTAAATTAAGGTTAAGAAGAGCTATAAGATTAGAAACATTTTCAAATTTGAGTTTTAATGTAGATAGAGTACATGTTAAGACAATGTTTATTTTGCAAATTTCAAAAAATCTAATTTGTAATAACGCAGGACATTGAATATATACAACTTGAGATGCATATAGCACCTAAAAACATATAAACATGTGAATGATGTATCAAATGGTTTAAAGATTCAAAATGGATTGTCATGTTTGGGGTTTTTTACTTAGCATTGTTCCTCATTAAATATCCAATCCACCACTTTATATTCTTATTCTAATTTTGTATTTGAATCCAATTCGAATTGAATCATTGGTTTCAAATTTTAATTGAAAGCTTCCTGAGCAGAGAAGATAAATATATGGCTCCGGTAAAAGTCCATGTGATTCTCCTTGTTCTTTAATGGGAAATGAGAAAGAATAGACCAAAATCTCTTCAATGTTTATTTTTTCAATTTTAGTCCTCAAAGTAATTCAATTTTCTCCATAGGTGAAAGTCAATCACCAACTAACCATAATGCAATTTATTCATAATTCAAATGTTTATTTTGCAAATTTCAAAAAATCTAATTTGCAATAACACAGGACATTGCCACCTCGTGGCTCTTGTTATATAACCCGCAAAGAGTTAATTTTATACCACTGTTAAAAATGAAAGAAGTTAACTGAACAATGCATTAATGTTTTTAATAGATAAGAATCTTCATACCTGGTTCGATTTTGTTGTAAGAAATGTTCTAATCAAACCCTGGCCACCTTTTGCAAAGACAATGAGCTCCAAGAAGGCACTGTCAGGAGGTTTATAGCACACAATGCTCACTTTCAACCCTCAGTCTCCCTTCATAGAACGACGAGCATCAAGAAAACTCTGACAATAGGTAATGTGACATACACAACTTAAGATTGAAACCCAAGTCACGACGGGTAAAGACGCCACACCGAGAGCTAAACAGCAAGAACTATTAACCCGAGTTCAACAAGACTACATAACAACAACTAAAGCGCCAGGGATTAACCAAAACTCCAATGATAGAAGCAGCGTTATTACAGAGCTAAGCAACGCTCCATCTGGAAGCTGGGCATGTAGCTAATTACACGGATAGGACTTTATATCTTAACGCACATAAAAATATATATCTTAGAATTTTGGGTGGACTACCATCAATGTTTTTTTCATCTATGGACGAGAATGATAAGTCTACTGTAGGTGCACTGTTATATTGATTTTATGAGGGTCTTTCAATCATGAGAGTCTTTCAAAATTCTAAATTAACAATTTACTTCTTGATAGTTCCATTGATGATAGTCTATAAGGAAACTTGCATATTTTTATAACATAAGTCAAGAATATTACTAGAAGTATGTAAGGAAGCTTGAATATGCTTGTTTTATGCTACATTGCAATAACCTATATCGTATTTAAATGGACATTTTTTAATTCATTTTTGTTTTAATTTCTTTCAAATTGTAATTATATTTGTTTTATCATATATTTTTATAGCAAAATTATCCTATTGCTATATATTTTCAATCTCTTCTTAGGAGGCAGGTACTAAGCAACTTTGTTGCTTATTCCACTTGTTTAGTATTAGTATCGAATTAGTTTACTCTTTTTTGCATAGCTATATAAGTACAAATTTTATTGAAAAATAGAGAATATGTTTTTTAGTATTAGTATCGAATTAGTTTACTCTTTTTTGCATAGCTATATACGTACAAATTTTATTGAAAAATAGAGACTAACCATTTAAGAATCATGTGTACCTAATGTCTCACATTGACTTCAATGTTTGTACAATGGATAATTCATGTGTATGTCTACTTTCAAAGACATGCATATTGACTTAAGTATAATGGATAATTCAATTTGAATGCATATTGACAATTTGAATGTATTGATTGTAATGATTGATTGCATTATATTTTATATAGATTTAAATGTGTTTCAATTTGAATGCATATTGACAATTTGAATGTATTGATTGTAATGATTGATTGCATTATATTTTATATAGATTTAAATGTGTTTGATATTTTTTTCTTATTATTTGTATTCATTTCATTATTTTTGAAGTGGATTAAAAAAGAATTTTAGTGTATAAATTATAATATTTTGTATATTAATTATAGTTTTGTGTATGCATAATTTATTTTTAATAGCTAAAGTTTATGGTTAATTGTATCTCTGCGTAGTTTTAAAATTAGACAATTTGGATCAGAATAAGTGGATTTTTTCGGCATGATTTTGAAAAAGTATTGGTCAAAATTTAAGTTATGCAATTTTGGGTCCCTAAGGGTTTCAGATGGTGTTGAATCTATTATTACCATCAAAATTGTGATTCAAACACAGTAAACTTTTTATTTTGAAAAAAATAAATAAAATAAAAAATAAAAAGCTGGATTTGGTAAAAAATGACCGCCAGGTCCAAATCGTCAAATTTTTAGACGGCTCATTTTATCTCCTATTTTTGTTACGGGGTTTCAATTACAATCTTGGAATGGTAATTCCCATTATCATATCCTTTCGTTATCAAAAAATTGATGATCTAACTATTGATGATATAAAAAGACAAAAAGGTGAACAACGAAAAGCACGTTGACAAAGTCAATCACATAAATGATAACTAGACAACAACAAGGATAGAGAATCCAACATATTAGTAAATTTAGTCCCAACAAATTATAGTTGACCAACGACAATAATAGAGGAAACAACATATTGACATATATAGTTTTCAAAAATGACAATTAAACAATGAAAAGAACACAGAAAATGAAACCATGAATCACAAAGAGCATACTAACATACTCAATTGTAATAATGATATTTGACCAATAGAAAGAATAGAGAAAATGAAATTATGAATGACAAAGATTGGACCAACTACTCAAATTGGCAACAAGGTTATAATGTATTGTAGCATTAAAACGAGATTCTAAATGAAAACCACTGAACTAGTTACTCAATTTCGGATTGCAACATTTTTGTAGAATCATGGAGAATGATGGAACAAATCCAAAAGCACTTTATAACTTATAATCTTAAAATTAAAGGAAATACGTCATATCATATCCTCCTCCTAGAAGTGTGTCTCTCCCCTTTTTGAGAGCATGGCTATGACTAGGTACTTAATGTATAAGAACAAGATAAAAAAACATGGGAGACTGTTTTCTTTAAATCCAATCAAAACCATTTGTGGATTAAGTGATGTTGGAATAAAGATGTTAGGTCTTGGATAAATCATTTGAGAGTCAAGGAAGAGGTCACTTTGCAAAATTGTGATGGTATTAAGAATATTATTGCATCTAAATTTAAGGAAAAGTTGTGATGCAATAAAGAAATATAGGATAAGAGAAAATGAAGATATTATATGGAATTGATAAATCTTAGTCTACAAGATTAAAAGTATCTATTTGTTTCAACTAATGTAAAGATGAAAATCAATTAAAATAAGAACAAACTCTTAAATGTTGCATAGTGAAATATGATGTTCGACATTTCCTTATTTCCTAAATGTTTTGGGACAAAAAAAATTGTCATCTTTGTGACACTAAGAGGGTCAAAGATGAAAATCACTTTATCTTAAAATGGTTTGCATATGCCCACATTAAATCCCAATTTCAAAATATTTATCACAATACCCATTCCTTACCTTTTAACTCATCACCACTATGATGAAATTTATGAATGTTTTTCCTAAAACTTTTTGAACATAGAAATTAAATGTTAAAGAAAACTAAATGATTCCTTACTTTTTTTTAAGGTTCAATAGGTCAAAATTGGTTTCAATGGGAATTAATAGGTATCATCATCATCACCATCCCATGGGTAGAAATGAAATCAAATGTCAAAATTGGTTTCAATGGGCATTAATGGTTATCATCATCATCACCATCGCATGGGTAGGAATGAAATCAAATGTCTTAATACATATGGTTTATGCAAATTTCTATACTTTTATATGAAATCTTCTTTTGTAAGTGTAAAGTTCTATACTTTTGTATGAAATCTTCTTGGTAAGTATAATATATAATATTAGGGTGTATTAAGAACGAATGTGTTATAGCCCCATTTTGACCCTAGAATGTATTGGCTTAATATGTGAATATTGTAAATATGCGATGTATTATTCTTATTGTGGATCTCAAGGCCAATGCCCCACTGGTGAATGCTCAGCTTATAAAGGAAATTATTTTGTATTTCATAGACATGTACTAGTCAGCCATGGAAAAATGTCAAAACCATGTATATATTTTAATGTGGATAAAAGTCCAAGAGTTGGCTATGGAAGCAACTAAAAATGAGGGGTTGTGTTTATCCACTAGGGAGAGGTGAGAGGTATGTGGGATTAAATCCTTTGCTTCTAAGTGTCATATTGAGAGCTCTTGTTCCATAAATGGTAAGAAACTACCCAAGTGGACTTCCTTACTGATCTTTAATTCTGTTGTAAAAAGACAGTTGATAAATCATCTCATAAATTTAATGGAGCATGGGATCAATTTTTTATACCTAGAAGTCAATTTACCTCATAGGGATTTGTTTCCCTTCATTTATTCTCATTCCATTGTTAAGCAATCAAAGGGTAATTTTTCAACATCCTATGCATTTCTAACAAGAAAAAGAACTGAAATCGAAACCAAATAAAGATCCATGTTTTAAAGTGTAAAAATGCCCAGAAATTCATGTGGGTTGTGAAATACAATGGGGGATCCATAGACATAAACCGTGGGGAAAATTTAGGAGTGTAAAAGACCCAAAAATTCATGTGAAAACCTAGATTTTGGAGCCTAGAAAACTAGAATTCGTGGCTACAAGATAGTGTGACAAGCAATTGGAAAATCCAAGAGAGGATTGAAGTCAGGGAGAGATCAAGGGTTTGAACTGCTTGATAAACCCAGTGTAGGAAGAGACCTTTGAAGGTTTAGCAACTTGAACCTTTCTATGCCCACCCTAAAGAGCATTAGAGGAAAGAGGCGCTTAAGGGACTGTATAGCGAGAAGGGGATTTTCCTTATGTGGGGTGTGGTAGGTAATGTGGGCTCCAAGGCTAGCTAAATTCAATTGAGATTATTGTAGCTCTATGGTTGAGCTCACTAGCTTAGCATTCTCTTTTGTTGTATCTCTGCATGCTTGATAACCCAGTTGTGTGCTGGGTTAGAATGAATATGTGTTCATATGGCTATGAGTAAGCCTAAGTAGCTCCTCCTTAATGGATACATAGCCCATCTCGGGGGTGGCCTCTCAACAGAGAGATAAAGTGTTGGATAGAGTGCCTACGGTTGGGTGAAATGTTGCTCTTCCATAGTCAGTTGCGTGGGCAACTTCATTGAAAAGATAAGAGCCTGCTTGTTAATTTATTGTTATGTTTGAATGTTCATGATTATGATTATTTTGCTTATGATGAATATGTTAATATATGCATGTTGTGTATGTAAAATAAATTTGTTTTCTGTTGTGTATTTTTATTATGCACCTACACATTTATTTAAATGAGTATGAATTTAATAAGATAGTCATGGGACAAAATTTAAAATACCATAAATTGTTCACATTCCCCACAATTGAGGCGGGGACGTGACCAAATAGCAATGGAATTAATAGCATGGGAGGTTTTAAAAAAATGTTATAAAAGTAAGAAAGATATTTATATTGAGTAAAAAATGGCAATGGAATTAATAGCATGTAAACTAAATATGACATGTTTAAAAAAATAACGTTATAAAAGTAAAGGGAGCGATCTATGAGAAAGATATTTATATTTAGTAAAAAATGTGTTGATATTAAGGGGAGAAATTAAAAATATTTTTTTTTTTTAAGTTTTTTATTATATTTTAATATTTAAATAGAAATTAAATTTTAAGAAATAACATGATGGTACTCATTCAAAATTCAATTGTGTGTTTATTGTATTTAGTTACAAATCAAATCGTTAAAAGTTTCATTATTATTCATAATTTGCAAATCACACAGGAGTAGTCAATAATTATTACTATTAACTATTATTGTTTAATTATTTTAATTTAATTTTTAATTTTAAGAAATTAATTGTACAATTAGTATTTATGAGTATGTGCATAGGGTATTCACTTTGTTGGCTAATATTTTATCACATTCATTCATAAAATGAGGTTTTTAAATTGTGAAAAATAAGGTCAATAAATTGTATTGGGGAAGAGTAGTAGAGTATGGGGAGTTTATAGATATTGAGAGTATAAAAGGGGTTTATCGTAAAAATATGGAATATCTCATAAAAATAGGGTTTTTTAATTGAAAAGATGTATTAGGAGGAGGACTCAACAAAAGGATTTTGGTAGGTATTTATCAACATCTAGTGAAATTAAGGGTATCTTTAATATTTCATGAACAAAAAAAATTATGTAATAGTTTCATTGAATGAAGACTCCATAAATATGTGAGACATTTTACAATCATCATATCCTAATAACTTAATATGGTCAAATCCCAATAACTTAATATGGTTAGGATTTATTAATTCATAGCGATAATGTACGTTCAAACAAAACACAATCATGAGTATCAAAATTTCAAAATATATGTTTAAATAATTGATATCATGCTTATAATCTTGAGAATCCATGTAATAAGTCCTCTAGTGTCTTGGGATTCCCCATATTTAAGGTTCTCACAAATAGATACATATATTCTGTTCAAGGTCAACTATGCCTTCCTTGGAACTTTAATTTCTCTCGATATTTTGAGTGAATATCATATCTCTAACTTTTCACTTTCACTTATTGATAGCTATCATTTTTTAAAATGGGTATTAGATTTATCGATATCTTTTCAATATTATTATCCAATCAATTTACTCTGTTGATTAACACCTGTTATGCTATGATAGTTATCTATATATGATAAGAAAAGTTGTAAAGAAGCAAGTTCATGCTGTATGGACTTGTTGCTTTACAATTGGATAGCTATTTAAATGCACAATAGAGCAAGAAGTTTCTGGAATGCAGGTGGTGGAATGCAGGTGGAGGAAGAATGGCATCGATCAACATTTTATTAATACAGTCAAATTTGGCTTGCAGTATTTGAGTTGGGCTTGAACCGATTATTCCTTTGAAGGTAGAATCTGTTACCCATGGGTCCATAACTCAGTCAATTAGCCTTTGGTATCGAATTTGAAGGGGATCGGAAACTGCAAACCTAGAATCCAGAGTTTATGTTGGAATGAGGAAGTTGCAAGGTGTCCTACGTACCTTAATCGCAATAACCAGACTTGAGACATGTATCTTTCCATTTTTTGGTTTATAACATAATTTGATTTTACACTGTTAATATTTTTTAATTGATAGTTAAAATTAACAACTTCAAATAGAACTTAAATGTTGAATTTGACTTAATCATGAATACCTGAATAATCCATAGTATTAGTTGTTATCTTTTACAATATTTTCCATGTTTAGTTTCACTTTTTTATATAGTTGTACTGCTATTTTTTATTTATTTAAAAAAAATAACACTTGTTCTATATTTCCATTGTGTTCACTACTACATATGGCTCAAATTTCCTACGACAGTTTGCCACGAATAAGTTAAAATCAAATTTTTCATGGAAAATAGTTTAAAATTTTGGAAAATAATGAAAATGTCCCCGACGATCGTCGCTATAGCGACGCATAGTCCATAACGTTTTTATAGCGACGGACGATCGTCACTATAGTGACGCATAGTCCATAATGTTTCTATATCGACGAAAGATCGTCGCTATAGAGACGCATAGTCCATAACAAGATAGAGGAAGATGGTTTCAGGGGGGAATATAAATATAAACACCGCCAACATTGTATCAACATCCTCTTAGGGTAGGGATACATTTGGGTTTCCCCAAATTCCCCAAACTCAACAAAGCAATGTAGAAGTATTCAGAGAAAAAAACTCGATAAATTTTGCTTGAAGGAAAATTCCAATATGAAGCATTCAACATTTCATCCTTTGAGTTCTTTTGATACAGAGCAAACACGTTTGAATAGTTTAGTTGCTCCTTTTTTAATCAAATATTCCAATAGAAGCGATAGGCAGTCTATTTTTCCAAATTGATTAGGATCAATGATAGGTTCCTATTAGAAATACGACAAAGTATGAAAACATAAATCCAACTTATGCACCAAAAGAAGTTTTTGGGTCCCATTCATAGTGGCTCTACTAGAAACATTTTTATATTTGAAAAGACAAAT
The DNA here is from genome assembly GCA_001517045.1 of Pseudotsuga menziesii. Taxonomy (NCBI): domain Eukaryota; kingdom Viridiplantae; phylum Streptophyta; class Pinopsida; order Pinales; family Pinaceae; genus Pseudotsuga; species Pseudotsuga menziesii. Next base: position 209,578 of record LPNX011001257.1, on the reverse strand, counting down.
CCAATGCACCAAAATAAGGTTTTGGGATCCATTGGTAGTGACTCTACTAGAAACAGTTTTATGTTTGAAACCACAAATCCAGTGCACCAAAATAAGGTTTTGGGCACCATTGGAAATGGATCTACAAGAAACACATCAAAGTATGAAAACACAAATATAGGGGATCAAATAACATTTCTAGGCCATATATTTCATAACCAAAATAATCCCAGAACAAAACATTTATTGTCATTTGAGAACACGGGCTCTAGGATTCAATCCATGGGTTTGAAGCTTTACCTTCCTCCACTTCCCATGAAGAATACCATGGAGATGAAATGAAACAAAACTCAATGACCCAACAAATGTAGGAGAAGAATGTAGTTGCTAATTCATGTGATTCATTGGTTGGACTTAACCTTCCTACACAACCCATGAAGAATACCATGTCCATGACAAGCAACAAAATTTCACTGACCCTACCAATGTATAAGAATGTTGTCATTGATCTATGTGATTATTTGATATCCATTCAATTACCAAACACATCAGGGTTTGAACAATCCATGATATCTTACATGTCTAAGGCAACCAATTTTGATAAGGCCCCACCTCCTAAGAGGGAGAAGATTCAAGGATGACTTCGGGTATTTCATAAATAACTATGAATGCACATCCTAATACATGAATTTGTCATGTATACTTTATATTTATCCTTTCTTTTCCTTTTTGTTTCCCTTTGTTTTCTTCCCTTTATATTTTTCATAATTTGTCAATGAACTAAATTGAGGTGTAGGAAAACATTGTTATAGTATTATGGATGAAAGCATGCAAATTGCATGCCTAGATTGCACACACACTATTTTTTGAATCCCGATCACCCCTTATGTGTGAACAAGTATGTTGGTTTTACTTGAGTATGTTGATCCCTCTGTATTTTGCGAAAGGTATAAATTTCTCCTTTGAGGAGAATAAATAACACTATATTGAAATGAAATGAAGAAGAAAAATTTGTAAAGAAAATTTTGTAGCATCCATGTTATCCTAGAATCATCTTCTTTATACTCAAACATTTATTTTTTCTTCTTGCTCCTCATATTTTGTTCATCAATTCTTTGTGGATGATTGTAATCTTCATTATCATCATCATCATCATCGACATCCTAATCAACCTCATCCTCATCCTCAGCCTCATCATCGTCAATGTTATAATCATCATTGTCATCAATGTTATCATAATCATCATCATCATCACCAGCACCATCATCATATTCATATTTAAGATCATCAATGGTATCATCATCACCATCATCATCTTCTTCAGCATTATCATCATCGACATCCTAGTCAACCTCATCCTCATCCTCAGCCTCATCATCGTCAATGTTATAATCATCATCATCATCAATGCTATCATCATCATCGTCATCGTCATCAATGTTATCATATTCATCATCATGATCATCATGCTCATACTCATTAGAATAATATCAATCGTCATCATCATGTTCATCCTAGCGATGATTTTCCGTGGAAAAAATGTTCACATGTACTAGTGATAGATGAGAAACATGACATAATTGATATGGAGAGATATCATAGGAACTATGTTCATCGGGTACTATCTTCGTTTATGTGTGCATTAACACATGAATCCACATTTTGTAGCTACCCTCTCTAGGATCTATTGTATCTACCCATGTTAGGATTATTAATCCTCCCTTGTCCAATTTGGTCATATGTCTAAATCAGGAGTCATGTCTAAATCAGGAGTCCATCCAGTCTATTTTTAGTCACTAGCACCATTGGGTCCACTTGGCCTAATTAGGGCACATGTTTCAGTTACTAAAGTGTGGGGAACACTAATTGAGGCCTACTACCACTTATTGCACTTGTATGCATCAATTTAGGAGCCTCCTAGACCAATCCCTACAATTTAGGAGCCACTAGGAGTGTCGAAACCAACCAAGGTCAGTTCAATTCAGTTGGTGACTAGTCAAGCTAAGTTAGGAGTCAGTTACATTTAGTTCTAGTCCTTTACATTCAATTAGCACTAGGTTTGCATGACTGCACTCAGGAGGGGCACATTTCTCACCTACCACAGTCAGTTAGCCTTAGTCAACACTGAATGTAACACTTGAGTTGTGTTTTAGAACTCCGATGAACTCCAGTTATGGTTTAGACAAGGTCAGTTAACTATTGAGTCCTCCAATAGTGATTTAGACAAGGTCTTAGTTACCTATAGTCAAGTAGATTCTAATCAATTCAAATTTCCTCATGTGGATTCGAATTGCATGTGGCTATTTAAGCCATTGTACTTCATTGTAATTATTATCTAATTACTCTTTGATTAATGAAAAGCATTCACAGCTGTAAGCCATTTTTGCATTGTTTCATTCTTCAATAACTGAGTAAATTGTGTGATCTATCTTGTGATTTGTGTGTTTGTCCACAAATCTATGTGCTCAATTTAATATTATATCAGAGCCTTGTCGAACAAGGCACTTCTCCTCCTCAGATCTCCTACTAGATCATTTTTTAACAAAATTGCTCATTCTCGCTCTGCACCAGGAGCAGAAGGTTTACCACTTAATACCCCAAGTTAAGGAATTGTTGATCAAGCTTGCTTGATAAACTATGTTGGGTGTGATGAAAACCTAAAATGTGTAGGCTGTCAACCTTACGGTGCCCCTTTTGTGTTTTTGCAGGTACAACTTCGAATGGATTCATCAGTTCCTTTTTTCTCCCAATTCTCAAACTATTTAGAATGGAAGAAGAAGATGATTGCATCTTTGATGAGACGAGGTCTCTATGGGGTGTCTATTGGACTTGATGAAGATTTTTTTAGTGAGAATGACGGGCTGACTAAATGTGATGCAGCTTTCGGAATAATAACACTGGGTCTTTCTCCTAGCTTGCGCTACCTCAGTAGATCTATCGAAGACCCAAAGGAACTCTGGACAAGATTGGACAGAACCTTTGGAATGATTGATGAGGATCATAATAGCACTTTGGATAGAATATCCAACACCATAATCATTCTTGATCCAAAATTCTCAGCCTCCACTCTCTCTGATGAAGTTGTTCAAAATGAAGAAGAAGCATAATCTTCTACACAATCAATTCGAATTGAAGACAGTCTCCATGCAGTGACTCCTTCTCCTGATGCTTCGGAAGTTTATGAGATCTCTGATATCTCATCTCCTCATATGGCTGAAAAATAAGAAGACATTCGAATCTTTGATATTGAAGAAAAATACTACTGCACTTCTATGCAAACATTCACTGGTGATTTTCCTTTGAATTCTGTGCAAAATTTACCAGTAATTGCTTCCGAAAGTGAAGAGAAAATTGATTTTTCTCCCTCTAATGTTGTTGCTGGTGTGAAAATATGTAATACCTTGGATATTTTGGAAGAAATATCATATTACTATAGTGAACCATTCGCTCCCCGTGATCTAGATCTTCCAGCAAATTCCTGTAGGATTGCATGCACCAAAATTCAGAATGTTGAAGAAGAAGAATGCTTTTCATTAATTATTATCTAATTACAAAGGTTGTTAGAGTTTCATTGGGAGTTACAGAGCTTTGTGGGGATTCAAATATTAAGAGCTCCACTGAATTACACTATGGAATTTCCAATACAAGGCCTGAAAACTCTAGTGGGGTTCCTTCGACAAGGGTTCATACTAGTGTACAGATCATCTAGGATAAGATGTTCCTCCGCACTCCATAGCTGCTTCTCCCATAATGCACAACTTTCCTATAAAATTTCCAAGGTCTTCCTATTAGAACATGGCATGCATTTATATCTCTAATGTTTTGGTAATTAACAATGCTCCTCCAAGTCATCTTTTGGTTATTCTTGGTTCCTCAATTATGAAACACCTTTACGACAATAGATAAAATGGTTTCACCCCTTGTGGTCTCTTTGTTGCATGTAGTATATCCATGGTTAATGTAGAAATGTTTCTTTATCACTTAAGTGATTAGGTGAACATTGGTATACTCGCCTATTTTCTTAGTGAGCCCAAAGGTTTATACAACCTGGGCCTCGATGTATAATTAAGAACATGGGGAAGGTTCCATCGCCTATTGTCTTCAAAGTTTGATATGACTGGTAGACAATTATTATGATTGAACTTTTAATCAATGTGTGTCCTCCTCTTACCACTTAGGTGATTGTACAATGGCTTTAATGCATAGTTGTATTCACTATCATGTGGACTATCCTATAACCAACTATGGAGGTGTTTTTTCATCTAGTAAGTTAATTTTATGTTCATGTTAGTTTGATTATTTTTGGAATTTTGGGATGTATCTGCACCAGGTTTCATACCCTATTCCATTCCATGGCTTTCTCTATAAGATTATTTGTCAAACCCTTGAATTTTTTTAAGATAAATTTCAATAAAATACTATTAAAAAATAGTTACCATAAAATACTATAATATTAATAAAATTATATTAATATTATATTATATTATTATATAATACTAATAAAATTAAAAAAACTAACTTACACAACCAAAAATCATGGATGCCTAAACTAACCTATTACATAATATAGGTATAAGATAAACATGGATAAGTATACTAGCATACATAAATTACACAACAAAAAATTACATAGCAACCGGTAATCTTAAACTTTATTGTCCTTTATCAAATAAGTGAGCCTAGATTTTACTTTTTTTTCATTAATAGTGAGCCAAACTATATTGATATTGATAACATGTTCATTGTTTTGATATTGATGATAAACTATATGAAAATTTAATTAATAAACTAATAAAAAAATGAAATCATTCCAGCGTTAACATTTGGTTTGGGTGCTTTTGGAGATTGTTTCACATGGAATTAGAGTGCTGATGGCCACAAGGAAACTAGAGAGAGATGTAGAGAGAAGAACACGAGGCAGAAATCTTTCAACAATGGTGGAAACTGATTCTGTTCATTGCTTCTGTCGAAAGAAGATGGATGTGGCCGTAACTTACTGCAAGCGGGGTTGAGGTTTGATCAAGATCAATGGCTTCCCCATTAAGCTAATTGAACCCAAGATTCTTCGTTACAAGGAATTCGAACCAATTCTCCTATTGGTATGCCACTGTTTCGCTGGTGTGGATATGAGAATCAGAGTAAAAGGAGGAGGACACACTTTGTGGATCTATGCGATTCGGAACAACATTGTGAATATCCTGGCACTAATACATTTGGTCAGATTTTTCCATGAAATATTTCCACATTTTGAACATTCATAGATTAATACTTCATTTTTTTTTATCATGGCAGAAAAACTGTGGAAATATCAACATTTTTAATTTTAGAGGAACTTTCGTCTCTATATCGAAGATATATGGCTATCTTTGCACACCCACCAAACCAATTCCATCTTTCAATGCGCGAGTCAACTCATGCATTTTCGGCACATTTGCTATAGTTGCGACAAGGTTATTGGTGATTGATTGAGTGTGGATTGAACCCGGATTTATTTATCAACCATATCCAAAACTAGAGAGATCAGTCATACTTTGCTTCTTCAACGGGTGACTCAACTAGAAAAAGAAGATCGGCCAAACTTTAGAGGACAATATGGAACCTGTGGGAAACGACATGCCTTCACTTTCCCTTGAAAAATATGTTGTTGTCACACCTTTGGTTGGGATGCATGGAAATGGAAATGCAAATCAATGGGAGGAATTTGTGAACAATGATATGGATCATTCACCAATGAGTGATGAAGACCTAATTCATGCAAAATATTCTTTTGATGGTAGATTTGTTTTTTCTTTATTTGATAAAATGGTACATTTCAAAGAACAATCTACCTTGTGGGAGGATTCCTTCAAAGCTAGCAATGAATTGTGCAGAACTAAGGATGTCCAAATTCTTGATTTGGTACACCGTGTTACAGGTTTAGAGAAAAGAATTGTGGAAACTGGAAAAATAATTAGCCAGAAGGATCAACTTATTAAGTATCAATGTTCTAAATTTACCATAGTTCTAGCATAATCGATTTTTTACCTTGACAGACTGAAATACATGTATCACAATCAAAAGAAAAAAGATGAGGAAACTATAGGGAGACTTGAAAATGAGCTGAAAAACAGGCCTGAAGTTTTGAACATGCTACCACTAAAAACTGTATTTGGTAAGGAAGTAGAACTTCAGCAAGAATTGAAGCAGAAAGAAACATTTATTGCAAGTTTGAAGGTTGAGTTTCAAAGGTCATTGAGAGAAATGATCATTAAACAACAAAATGAGACTGCATAATATGAAGAAAGATTGGAAAAATTGAATAAAACAATTAAAAACAAAAATGAGTTGCTACAAAAAAAGAGAATTGAAAGGATTTTAGCAACTCTCGAGGCTAAAAGTGATGGAAGAGGAAAAAAATCAACAGTCAAGGGTAAACAAGTCTACACACCAGAAGAATCAATGGTCAAGGGTAAACAGGTCTGCACACCAAAAGAATCAATAGTCAAGGGTAAATAGGTTTGCACACCAAAAAAATCAACAGTCAAGGGTAAACAAGTCTGCACACCAGAAGAATCAATAGTCAAGGGTAAATAGGTATGCACACCAGAAGAATCAACATTCAAGGGTAAGAAGGTCAGCACAACAAAAGAATCCAAAGTGGAGGTTAAAAAGGCCACCACACCAAAAATTTTTGGCAGTACAAAACTAGGTGAAGTAACTATGGAGAGCTTACTCCAGTTTCAGAAGTCCTTGCAGCAACGAGAGAAGACCTTGAATGAAGCTGCTTCAACAATTAATGTTGTGGAGTTTACATTTGGCTCATCAGATCCAACATTGAAGAAGAAGATAGAGGAGAAGGAGGCCGAAATTAGAGACCTTCACCAAAAACTATTGGAGAAGGGAAAATCACTACATTTGGGATGTGATAGTGAGATACAAGATTTGAAATCCCAAATTAAATATTTGCAAAATAAACCTGTGGCAGAAGCAATTTTGTATACTCCATCTGATAGCGATTTTAGGGCACAAGAGATCGAGAAGGAGGTACAACAGGTCAAGAGAAAATTAAGTGCAGTTCAATCTGACCTGAAGTGGACAGATGATGATCTTAAAATAAAGGAAGATGAGTACTCAAATCAGAAAAATAATAATGTAGAGATGTTGAAGAAATGCCTAGAAGAAAAAGATAGATTGCATACAAAAGTGATAAATCTTGCGAACAAAGTGAAATAGCAAGAAAAACAATTAAAACATATGGCCGATGAAGCTTCTGTAGAACTGGAGGGTTCTAGAAAAGGCAATAGAAGCTATAGTGAATTTTCTTATTCTAAAAGGGAGGAATTGAAAAAACCTCCCAAGAAACGTTCAAAATTGAACCCTTCACAACCCTTCATATAAATTATCCATTCATATAAATTTCTCTTCTCTTTACATCCTCTTCTCTTTAAATCCTCATCTCATAGTCATAACTAAGGATTATTATGCCTGCACATCCTCACCTTATAATACGAATTGGGTCAAGGCCCAAAGAGAACCATAAAATATTAAATGTGTCAAGACGCAAACAGTAAGATACAACTATAAGTCTTATATTAAATTTATCTTATAAGTCTTTAATTAATAGTATCAACTGAGATCTGACACATTGGATGGTTCTGATTTTCTTATCATGAGTCCTTACCAATGTGATTGCAAGGCATTCTTTGAAGGTGAAGTCTATAATTTTAGGTCTTCTTCCTCATTATCATGCCTTTTGGTAAGACAATAAAGAGGGTAGTGGCCTGCATCAGCATGGAAAATGTTTTAGGAATAGAGGTTATACACATTAATTTTTTCATTAAATAATTTAAATTCCTACCGATGACTATCGATTCAGTGAACCGTGGACTGGTACAAAACACAACAAATTTTAGAGCCCCAAGCACTTAATTACACACACCTATAACTTTCTAAAATATATCCATTAATAAACTTATTTTGGTATTTTGGTTCAATTTAAAAGGATTGTTGAGACTTAGAAATACAGTGAGTTGCAAGGATTCAGTTGACTTAGGCCCCTCCATCACATACATGTATGCTTTCACAATAGAAAAACAATATTTGTTTTTCGCATTTTTTTTGGTGAAAAGGTTTGGATAATTTATACTTGTCAATTAAAGGAAAATTATTTATATTTCCCTTCATCTCTGAAGGGCTGAGAGAATAAATTCCCTTCCAATTAAAATTAAGACCCACCCTTCAAATTCGATCACTGCTCCCAAGCAGCCTAGATTTATAAAATAATATGGTGTATATTTGATGTCTGTGTACATACTAATATTGTTGTAATATAAATTGTTAGTATTTTTTGGCAATGCATATATTTTGATATAGTTAGAGTGTTTCTAATGTGTAATACAAGTGTAATGTATAATCCATATGTGCATTTTTCCTATATCTAAGAGAGTTTAAAGTGCAACCCATACTGAGAAGTGTGTATGAAAGTACAAATAATGAAATATATTCTTCGTAATATATTCTACAAATGGATTGACATATGAAATATTCTTGAAATATATTCTACAAATGAATTGACAGATCATCATTTCATGCTATATTGAATAAATTGCACTATAACATAGACATACCAACCTTTTCTACAAACTCTTGTACTCATTTCTGTAAATTGTAAGATCTACAGTAAAATCCAAGTCATCCAAAACAACAATTGATAGTATTTTCCAATTTTTCATGGCCAGACTAAAAATGCACACCAATTCCAATCGAAGTACACTGTAGGTATGAAATTTGAAAGTTTGCATACAAAAACCTAATTAGACTAGTATAGTCTTAATTTCAGACATAGATTAAACTTCTATTGTGAAATAAGAATGCATCCAACATTTGAATTGAGAATGGAACAACTGTAAATGTTGGTTGCTTGTTGACAAGCATCATAGTTTGGAAACCAATCTCATGGCTCTGCAAGTTTGTATCATCTGTTTCTTTTTTATTATAATATAAACCATCATCATTCCTTGCAGAAATTAATAAATGAGAACATAACATATATAATACATTCTGAGGAAAAAAACAGAGATAATGCAAAAATATAACCATATCGATACTCAAGAAAGTTTTAAAAGGGGCCCAAGAGCATTTTTTATTATATTATACTTTCATTACAGATCAGAGGGATAGTTTACAGTTGAATCAGTAACATCAAACAACTCCTTCAATAATAATTGTCCCTACTACCTATTAAATTATATTTATAGACCTCAAGGGTCGGATTGACCATGTTACAAGTGGATTTCATTTGAGTGAACACTGAAACTGAAATGTGGATTCACCCATGAGCCAACCCGTCCCCCGCTATACTTTCTTGGCTTCAAATGAATATACCAACTACTGTGGAACAAGGAAAACATGATAGTGCAACACAGGGGGAAAACAGGGTTGAAGTGGACATGTTTCAACAACAGGGGTAGAAAGGGAGTAGAAGAGGAAGTTGCATTCTAGTTATCTGGATGGGAGATGCTAGTAGAGAAGAATTATAACAGAGATGCATAGTGCGTGAGAGGTATCTAAGGAGAAAAGGGAAATACCAATGAAAGAATAAAATGGTAAGGAAGAGAGAAATGCCACAAACAAATATGGCTCAATGGAAAACAACATGCAATACCCATCTGATGTGGACAAATTAAAAGCTAGAATTGAAGAAATCAATCCTGCTATGCTACCGAGAGGGAATGCTTGGGTTGTTGAAGAGGGACAAGGTGCTGAATCAGTGCAGGAAAGACTTCACTAAGTGATGGGAAAGGAATGTCAAACAAACATAAAAACAATAATATGGAATGGAACTGGCAATGAAATCCATCGAACCCAGATGAGACTGTCTCCAATTCTACGCATTTCACTCATACTATCAGTGAACTCAAATTTGTGCACATCTACAGCCATACTGGACAAAAATTAATGAACATAGAGAATGGATTGAATATTGCATAGCCTACTGATAACAGTGGCCCCTATTTATCAATGTTACATAAGAAGCAACATGATTGGTAATTGACTGCAGCTTCCAAGAAGGAATCCATGGGGTCAAGCCAAATATGGATATGTGTACTGTGTTGGCCCTTGGAATAATTGAAAGGTGGTAAAAAAAGGTTAATCACGATGAAATGTTGAGTTCACATTTGGGTAATGCAATTATTCTCAATGTTGTCAGAATCCGACTCGATTCGGGTTCATCGAATCATAGAATTTGATGGTTTGTTAAGTGACGTATTTGACACTCGATTGAAAGTTCAAAATATGACAAGTCAAGAAAAGTGAAAATTGCCATTTACAGGTTTATACGATTATATGACATATTTTTCACTCAATACATTCAGCACGTGTATGATAGGTTGAGGTATGGGAAAATGAAATCAGGCATGTGCATGGATTTTACAGAAGCAAGTCAATTTTGGATTGCTTTACTCAAATGCACACCCAACATGAAAAAACTGTGGTTTAGGGAAATTAGACCTACAAAAACATGCAAAAACTGCAAAAATTGTTGTTTAGGGAAATTAGACCAAGACTAGGAGAAGATAAAAAATTGTCCAAGTATGGAATTATTAGTAAAATATGCCTAACTGGCCTTAGGGAAATGCCTGCCACAGCTCATAGGATGATGATAAAAATATTATGAGAGTGTAGATATCTAAATTATTGTATGGTGCATCCAACCATATAATTATCTTGACCAAAAATTCTTTCAGTATGAAGAGGCACTTTTGGCAGAAAAAATGTCTAAGTGTTGTAAAGGGGCTAAGTGATTCCCGCCTTAAGGTTGATGCCCGCACTAAGGATGATGCATGCATGGCATGGCATGGCATATATGACGATGTGCCATGAATTTGAAATCATTGTTGCATTATGACATTGTTCTGGAGAAATATGACAAATTAGTGAAAATCAGGAAATTGGCTAAGTGCGGGAATATTGGTCCAAGTAGCCTTAAGAGGATTCCCGCCACAAATGGTTTGTTGAAGAAAATGCCCTCACCACATGATGATATTGTATGATGTTGTTTTTTCTACTCAAACATGGTCTTAGTTTTTCCAAAGAGACCCTAAAGAACAATTTATGGACCTGCCAAAACTGTGGTTTAGGGAAATTAGACCAAGCCTAGGAGAAGATCAAAAATTGTCCAAGTATGGAATTATTGGTAAAATATGCCTAACTGGCCTTAGGGAAATGCCCGCCACATCTCATAGGATGATGATAAAAATATTCTGAGAGTGTAGATCTCTATATACTTGTATGGTGCATCCAACCATATAATTAGCCTGACCAAAAAGTCTTTCAGGAAGAAGATATCAATCTACCAAAAGTGCCTCTTAGCCATATTTGCACTGCTCTAGAAAAATGCCTGCCAAGGAGAGAGAAAGAAGCTACAGAAGATGAAAGTGGTTTTTCTGGATCCACCTTGTTGAACTATACCCATTTGGAATCTCACTTGTCAAGTTTGAAGGAAAAATGAAATCACCTTGGTGACCTAGGGTTTGAAGAGAACTAGTTAAGTGTTAGACAAAGTGTTTGAGAGACCACTTGGAAATGCTCACAAGGGGGTGTTCCATTGATGATAAAAATAATCAGATGATATGGTCATGTTCATTGTTGAAATGCATATCTATCCATGCTCTTGGTTTTTCTTATGGTGACCCGATAAGGAAAATATCAAACTGGAAAAATAGAATAAAAATCTTATTTTGCACACTAAAGACAGAAAAAATGGCCAAGTGTTGTAAAGGGGTTAAGTGATGCCTGCATTAAGGTTGATGCCTATACTAAGGATGATGCACACATTGTATGGAATGGAATATATGATGATGTGGCATGAAGTTGAAATCATTGTTGCATTATGACATCGTTCTGGAGAAATACGACAAATTAGTGAAAATCAAGAAATTGGCTAAGTGCGGGAATATTGGTCCAAGTAGCCTTAAGAAGATGCTCGCCACAAATGGTTTGTGGAAAAACATTCCTACACCACATGGGGAAATTGTAGGCTGTTGTTTTTTCTACTCAACCATGGTCTCAGTTTTTCCAAAGAGACCCTAAAGAAGAATATATGGACCTACCAAAACTGTGGTTTAGGGAAATTAGACCAAGCCTAGGAGAAGATCAAAAATTGTCCAAGTATGGAATTATTGGTAAACTATGCCAAACTGGCCTTAGGGAAATGCCTGGCACAACTCATAGGATGATGATAAAAATATTATGAGCATGTGGATCTCTAGAGTGTTGTATGGTTCACGCAACCATATAATTAGCCTAACCAAAAATTCTTTCAGGAAGAAGATATCAATCTACCAAAAGTGCCTCTCAGCCATATTTGCACTGCTCCAGAAAAATTCCCACCGAGGAGAGAGAAAGAAGCTACAAAAGATGAAAGTGTTTTTTTTCTGGATTCACCTTGTTGAACTATACCCATTGGGAATCTTGCTTTCCAAGTTTGAAGGAAACATGAAATCACCTTGGTGACTTAGGGTTTGAAGAGAACTGGTTAAGTGTTAGACCAAGTGTTTGAGAGACCACTTGGAAATGCTCACAAGGGGGTGTTCCATTGATGATAAAAATCATCAGATGATATGGTCTTATTCATTGTTTAAATGGATATCCAGCCATGCTCTTGGTTTTTCTTATGGTGACCAGATAAGGAAAATATCAACCTAGAAAAATAGAAGAAAAATCTTATTTTGCACACTAAAGACAGAAAAAATGGCTAAGTGTTGTAAAGGGGCTAAGTGATGCCCGCATTAAGGTTGATGCCTGCACTAAGGATGATGCCCGCATGGCATGGCATGGAATAGATGACTATGTGGCATGAATTTGAAATCATTGTTGCATTATGTCATCGTTCTAGAGAAATACGACAAATTAGTGAAAATCAGGAAATTGGCCAAGTGTGGGAATATTGGTCCAAGTAGCCTTAAGAGGATGCCCGCCACAAATGGTTTGTTGAAGAAAATACCCTCACCACATGGGGATATTGTAGGTTGTTGTTTTGTCTACTCAACCATGGTCTCAGTTTGTCCAAAAGGACACTGAAGAAGAATTCATGGACCTGCCAAAATTGTGGTTTAGGGAAATTAGACCAAGCCTAGGAGAAGATAAAAAATTGTCCAAATATGAATTATTGGTAAAATATGCCTAAGAGGCCTTAGGAAAATTCCCGCCACAGCTCATGGGTTGATGATAAAAAAATATTATGAGAGTGTAGATCTCTAGAAACTTGTGTGGTGCATCCAACCATATAATTAGCCTAACCAAAAAGTATTTCAGGAAGAAGATATCAATCTGCCAAAAGTACCTCTCAGCCATATTTTCACTGCTCCAGAAAAATGCCCGCCTAGGAGAGAGAAAGAAGCTACAGAAGATGAAAGTGGTTTTTTTGGACTCACCTTGTTGAACTGTTATCACTCCAAGAAACCCTTTGTGGTTGTAGACCAAAGGTGCTTGGTAACTTAAGAAATTATGTTTTTGTAAAGGTGGATCAATGGGACAACTCAATCCGAGTATGGCATTCAGACATTCAGAATGGTAAACAAATAAAACAATGCTCTCAAGAGTCGATTAATCAGCACATAACTTTAAAGGTGGATGAAGAAAAGAATGTAACTAAACCAGTACAGAGTAGGGTTCAAGAGACATTCAAGAAACTAATATCAGGCTATGAGCTAAACAATGGAAAAGCAACCATTCAAAGCTAGACAACACAGATAATAGTGAACAGGAAAATGGAAAGCTGACATCAAAACTGAAAGAAACTTGTGATCTATATTAGCATAAAGAAGACTGAGTACAATAGCAGATTACTCTATCCAAAATCGAACCCCTTCAATAGTCTTAGCTTTAAGGCTTTATAGCTTTACAAAATCACTCTCCAGATCCTAAAAACGTGGATCTGTCACACTAAGAGATTAACTAAACAGTACATGCAAAAAAGTAGGACTGATTCCTTGAATCAAGGAAATGATAATGTGTTGTCCCTTCCTTGTGCTTGATAGTCGATGAAGTGGAGTTAGCCCCAAGGCTCGGTGGACTTCGACTGGTACATAACAGACTTGATCTGGATGATGTGGCATTCATTGTAAAACTGCTGCCTTAAAAGATGCTTGAAAGCTGGGAAGACTGACTCTCTTTGCCACCTGTAACACTATTATATCAAGGCTGAAAATCTGGACTGGAAAGGTGGATCGAATCCTTAACTAGCTGCACAAAATCTGGAGTCGATTGCTTCACAATCGGGATGTAATATTCTCCTCCTTCAAGTCTTCGACAGATGTAACACACTTCAATGAAATATGGACAAGTCGAATAGTTCATCTTGACATTTCCAATGGAAAACTGGAGAACTCTTCCATCTGTCAATATCATTTTGGTTATTGCCATGAAGATGACCAAGTTAAGATGACCCATTCTCTTCAAAATCCAACAGCACTTTCCTGAGCCATTGTTTCTCACTGGTGAATACAAAAGGACTGATCTTGCTCGCAAAAACAGGCTCAAAAGTACTCCTTCAGGTTCGAATACAATAAAACGCTCCCTACGCTTTTCCAATTTAGCTACTGTCTCAAAATGTTGTCGGTTTTCACTCTGATCTGCATCTGAACGATTACCATCAGCAACATGAACAGGATCATTCGAAACAGCCTCCTTGCCCTCTGGAATTGTAGCATGATCATCTTGCTCTCTTGAATGTGAATGCTCCTTTCCAGGTTTCCCTTAAGACTGCACAGATCTTCTTCCACGGCCTGCAAATCTTGAATACGATGATACAACCAACGAGTGTAAAAATCCTCAAAGTCCCTGCAAAGTGAAGCATATCCTTCAGACACAAGAAAGAGCTAACGATTTACTGTCAACAAACTCATAAAACCAAGCAGCTCGATGAAAATCTCCTTCGATCATGGCTAAGTTGGAAATATTTGATTTGGCTGAGCAAATAGCTATAATTTTGCAGTTTGAACACAAATCGAACATGCAAGATTTGCGTGATATTCTTTCCTTATTAGCTGCTGCTTGTAATCTCGGGAATTTGACATTTGTAGTGATAGGCATCGACATCGGCACCTCAAACTTAACAATTTGACACCTTTCCATTTGCAAACTGAACACTGAGCTAAGCTTGTTTTAGAACACCTGCGCAACCCATTTTAATCTCTTCATCTAAAAGCCTGTAGTGCTGCGCTGGATCAAACATCCTCCACGTGTTCTTTCCATGCATATCACTGATCCACATATAGCTTGACATTTGGAGATTTCCAGAGCACAATCTTTTAAATTTACACATGAAAACATTTTCGGCAACTAAAATAATTTTGATAGACCGTCTTAGCTGCCGAAATGGGTCTGTTTCGGCAGCTAACTAAACTTCCACAGACTTAGTTAACTGCCGAAAGCTGAAATTTTTTATTTTAAAGGCCAAGAATCACAAAAATAAAATTTTTACCCATTCTATCAACCAAAATGACGGTGGTCAATTTGGGAGATAACATCTGGCTCCTACTCAGGGATGGAATCCTCCCAGTGAGGTTCCGAAGAATCCCAGAACCAAGTAGTTCCAGTAGCCTTTAGCATTGGGCATGGAGTCATCAAGTCTTTAACCCTGATCCCTCTGCAAACCAGTATCCCACCTGTAGCTTACATGCATCTTGTTCTGCTTATTCAACAATAACTGAAAATGATCTATGTGCTCATAAAAGAGCTTATTTTCCTATCTACTCCTACACTAACTAGCTCTGCCACTTGTTAAGTGAATGCTGATTTCCATAGCAGCCATCTAAGTAATTTGGATACTGAAAACATCTCATCTTTCTTGCCAATCAACAAATGATGTTTGACATGAATCAACAATAATAAGAAGTCTTCCAGGAAACCATACTTACCCAGACACACTGGCAAGCTAAGGAAATCTGAAATCTCCAGGTTCTTTGAAAAGTATAGGTCAATGAAAACTGCCACTGGATCCTTAAAAGGAAGATAAGTAACATGCTGCTCCTCGGAAAACAGCTGCACATCTATGGCAGCCTCATGATCAGCCATGATTGTTTCTCTACAAGAGGACTGATCATCTTCTTGTCCTTTGGAAATCAGTGATTGATCATCAAAGATGGTAACTTCCTCCTCAAACAAATGTACACAAGATGGTGACAGAATAGGCTTGACATCATGTGAATTTTGATCAGCTGAAAATATGTAATTGCCTATATCATCATTAGTTACCATAGGCTCTTCTTGATTTACAAATTGGTCATAAACTTCATAGCCATACCTGTCTTTGGAATACTCTGCACATACTGAAAAAACTGATTCTGAACCTAAAATGCACTCACCCTCAGGCTGCTGGTCCAAATCTGTTTCATACCCACTGCTTTCATACTCGGAATCTGAAATGTCATGACTGTCTTCTTGCACATATGTTTGCAGATTTTCAGAGTCAGCCTGCATTCTGATCCACCTAGATGCACGGATGTTTTCCTCTACCTTTTGCGCATCCTCAAACAACTGAGTTAATGATGAAGATTCCCTTTCTAGCAGAAGGAGGGCAAGTTCTAAATGAAGACACATAACATAGTGTATCATAGCAGCTGTTTCTGTAGGTCGGATCTCCAAAGGCATGTCATGATACATGCTGTTAAACCTTCTGTTAAAAACAGACAAGGCTTCACCCTGCTCTCGTTCCAAAGCATAGAAATCAGCAAGATAAGAATCTAGAGACTTGTATTTGCCCCAATACTTCAGGAAAACATTAGAGAACTCGGTCCAAGAGCCAATTGAATCAGCTCTCAGGCCTTTAAACCATGTAGCAGCATCTTTGATCAGAGACTTGGAGAAATATATCATGACCACATCTTCATGAACAAGCTGAAAACGATCAACAAAATCCAAAAAGGATTCCACGTGTTCCTCGGCTGGAGTTTGATTCTCTCCAGAAAACCAAGGGAGATATTCATAACAATCTTCGGGATAAAGATGAAGAAGAAGGGGCAACTTTAAAGGCTTGAACATCTTCATCCGGATCTTAACTTGAAAGGCTGTGGGCTGATCATGAGAGTTAACGGGTTCATGACAAGGTACAGAAATTATAACAAGAGGGGCTGAGATCTGTACAGGGTCTGAAACAATTTCTATACTTTCAAGGTCACATGGCTGATCAGATTCTGAAGGCAACGAAATACAGTGGTCATCTTTGTGAATGGGCTGAGGTAAAGCTACCGAATCTACATCTATAATGCAGGGCTGTAGGCTTTCCTCTTCTAAAGACGGATATATATAAGAAGGATGATGATTTTCTGAATATACAAAACAGAAAATAATTCTCTTTACACGCGAAGGGAAAAGAATGAAAGAGGTAATAAAGAACAACAACAGTTCATGAAGCAAACTAATGAACTGATACCTGGACTTTGATTTGAGCTTCTTCATTCTTTATCAACAGGATCCTCCCCAGTGGAGTCTTTGAACGTGGAGTCGCCAGATAGATGCTTACAACCAATATAATGTTCAGCCTTTGTCTATCATCAAAACTGAAACTATGTCGTCTCCCAAGGAAGCTTGCTTCACTCTCCGTTCCCCGGCAACGGCGCCAATTTGTTATCACTCCAAGAAACCCTTTGTGGTTGTAGACCAAAGGTGCTTGGTAACTTAAGAAATTATGTTTTTGTAAAGGTGGATCAATGGGACAACTCAATCCAAGTATGGCATTCAGACATTCAGAATGGTAAACAAATAAAACAGTGCTCTCAAGAGTCGATTAATCAGCAGATAACTTTAAAGGTGGATGAAGAAAAGAATGTAACTAAACCAGTACAGAGTAGGGTTCAAGAGACATTCAAGAAACTAATATCAGGCTATGAGCTAAACAATGGAAAAGCAACCATTCAAAGCTAGACAACACAGATAATAGTGAACAGGAAAATGGAAAGCTGACATCAAAACTGAAAGAAACCTGTGATCTGTATTAGCATAAAGAAGACTGAGTACAATAGCAGATTACTCTATCCAAAATCGAACCCCTTCAATAGTCTTAGCTTTAAGGCTTTATAGCCTTACAAAATCACTCTCCATATCCTAAAAACGTGGATCTGTCACACCAAG
>LPNX011001257.1:140952-191193 GCA_001517045.1 Pseudotsuga menziesii | reverse complement strand
AAAATCTGGAGTCGATTGCTTCACAATCGGGATGTAATCTTCTCCTCCTTCAAGTCTTCGACAGATGTAACACACTTCAATGAAATATGGACAAGTCGAATAGTTAATCTTGACATTTCCAATGGAAAACTGGAGAACTCTGTCATCTGTCAATATCATTTTGGTTATTGCCATGAAGATGACCAAGTTAAGATGACCCATTCTCTTCAAAAGCCAACAACACTTTCCTGAGCCATTGTTTCTCACTGGCGAATACAAAAGGACTGATCTTGCTCGCAAAAACAGGCTCAAAAGTACTCCTTCAGGTTCGAATACAATAAAACGCTCCCTACGCTTTTCCAATTTAGCTACTATCTCAAAATGTTGTCGGTTTTCACTCTGATCTGCATCTGACCGATTACCATCAGCAACATGAACAGGATCATTCGAAACAGCCTCCTTGCCCTCTGGAATTGTAGCATGATCATCTTGCTCTCTTGAATGTGAATGCTCCTTTCCAGGTTTCCCTTAAGACTACACAGATCTTCTTCCACGGCTTGCAAATCTTGAATACGATGATACAACCAACGAGTGTAAAAATCCTCAAAGTCCCTGCAGAGTGAAGCATATCCTTCAGACACAAGAAAGAGCTAACGATTTACTGTCAACAAACTCATAAAACCAAGCAGCTCGATGAAAATCTCCTTCGATCGTGGCTAAGTTGGAAATATTTGATTTGGCTGAGCAAATAGCTATAATTTTGGAGTTTGAACACAAATCGAACATGCAAGATTTGCGTGATCTTCTTTCCTTATTAGCGGCTGCTTGTAATCTCGGGCATTTGACATTTGTAGTGATAGGCATCGACATCGGCACCTCAAACTTAACAATTTGACACCTTTCCATTTGCAAACTGAACACTGAGCTAAGCTCGTTTTAGAACACCTGCGCAACCCATTTTAATCTCGTCATCTAAAAGCCTGTAGTGCTGCGCTGAATCAAACATCCTCCACGCGTTCTTTCCATGTATATCACTGATCCACATATAGCTTGACATTTGGAGATTTCCAGAGCACAATCTTTTAAATTTACACATGAAAACATTTTCGGCAACTAAAATAATTTTGACAGACCGTCTTAGCTGCCGAAATGGGCCTGTTTCGGCAGCTAACTAAACTTCCACAGACTTAGTTAACTACTGAAAGCTGAAATTTTTTATTTTGAAGGCCAAGACTCACAAAAATAAAAATTTTACCCATTCTATCAACCAAAATGACGGTGGTCAATTTGGGAGATAACATGAACTATACCCATTGGGAATATCACTTGCCAAATTTGAAGGAAAAATGAAATTACCTTGGTGACCTAGGGTTTGAAGAGAACTACTCAAGTGTTAGACAAAAATTTTGAGAGACCACTTCGAAATGATTGAAAGGGGGTGTTCCTTCGATGATAAAATTCATCAGATGATATGGTACTGTTCATTGTTGAAATGGATATCTATCCATGCTCTTTGTTTTTGTTATGGTGACCAGATAAGGAAAATATCAACCTGCGAAAATAGAAGAAAAATGTTATTTTGCATACTAAAGACAAAGAAAAAGTGGCTAAGTGTTTTAAAGGAGATAAGTGTGGATCTCTAAAGTGTTGTATGGTGAATCCAACCATATCTAGAAGGCTATAATAAGAGGTTTTTTGGACAGTTTGAAGACGGTATAAAAGCATCTTCACAATAACCCACATGCTATGAAATGTATATTATCGTTTCAAACTTACAAATTTCATATATAATGAAAGAAATATTCGAAAATAAAAACCAATTATAATAGAACAATAATATACCAGACATAATTGAATGGAACAAATACATAATTCATATGCAAAATTCGCCATATAGATTACACCTAACAGTATAAAATTTTATCAATAAATGTAAATATATCTAACTTCAACCCAATGGTGTTATTTTCAACTAATGACAATTGTATAGACTGTCGCGTGCATTTTCCCAAACCTAGTTTTGAATATTTACACACTGTTTTTTACGTAACAACTTAGAATTTCATTCATTAATTTTGAATTTGTCCAAGATACTTGCATTTTTAGTAATTCTTATTCAAGTTGACTGCTATTCATTCCTAACTTGCATTTTTATGCTTATGGCTTGTATTTTACACCATTACACCAAGTGTCCATAACAGTAAAAAAAGGTTAAAATTGCACTTTTCATAGGTCGACTGGAGCATAAAGGTTAGGTTATATAAAATTAACACAAGGATAGTCTTCTAAATATATATAGCCATCCAATTTTCAAAACCATTTACGATAAACATTTAATAGGAGGGTTTGGCTTGCATTTTTATTAATGTAGGTGGATATTTCATAAATACAAGACAACCATGTAGTGTTTTTGCACAACAAGCACTTTCTAAACCAAAATTGAAAAAATAAATGTAAAATAATGTGTAAAATAGTAAAGCATACCATTTCCAACTAAAATCACTCAAAAATACCCAATACTTAGGGCTGGGTGGGCATTTTTGTGATCTGGGTAAAACTGGGTTGAAAATACAAAAGTTGTCATTTTGTCAATTTAACTCTAGACAAATGAAACATAATTTTAAAAAATGGAAAGAGGATTTTGTCAAAAATATATCTATCTTCAACCCCATGGTGTTAGTTTCAACTTATGACAATTGTACGGACTGTGGCATGCATTTTCCTAAGCCTATATTTGAATATTTACACACTATTTTTTACGAAACTTAGAATTTCAGTCATTTTTTTTGGATTTAGCCAAGATAGTTGGAATTTTAGTCATTCATGTTTAATTTAACTGCTATGCATTCCTAGCTTGCATTTTTATTCTTATGGCTTGCATTTTACACCAAGTGTCCATAACAGTAAAAAACGGTTAAAATTGCACCTTTCATAGGTCGACTGTGAACATACGAGGTTAGGTTATATAAAATTAACACAAGGATAGTCTTCTCAATATATCTAGCCATCCAATTCCCAAAAACATTTACTATAAACATTTAATAGGAGTGTTTGGTTTGAGAGTACATCAAAACATGTAGAGAAGAATATTACTCTATTATTATATTACTCACTATATTACTCTTATTTTTCCAGAATAGTTAGAATGCCAAATTTTTACTCTATTATTTACTCTTACTTTCTTATTTTCAATAAGTATACTTAACATGCTAGAAAAATAAGCATACATAACATGCTATAAAGTTAACTATATTGATATTGAAAATGTAAGTTGTGTATAGTTCACTTGAAACACATTTTGTAATTTTTATTATAGTTTGGAAAAGTCAGAACACATTTGCAATTTTTATTATAGTTTGCAAAGGTCAAAACACATTTGTAACTTTTATTATAGCTTGGAAACTTCTGAACACATTTGTAATTTTTATTTTAGTTTGGAAAATTCAGTGTGTTGGTATCATGAGAATGCATTCACGTGCATCCTATGTGTCCAACCCCTTCTTCCTTTCTGAGCATGACATCATCTTGCAAAATGGAAACAACAGCCTCATCTTCCATGCCATCAGCTGAAACAAGGGGTTCTGAAGTTGCTGAGAGGTTCACTGTCAGACAATTCAGAGAGTGTTAGAATAATCAACCCATAGTTACCTACCTTAGACCTTAATTAAATCATTTTTGTCTTATCACCTAGTCTCCTAGATTCCACTCTATGCTAGTTGCTTTCTACATGTCCTGGAAGTCAACACATGCCAAAAATGAGTCATGGAGTTCTTGGGAAACTTCCTAGAAACCCATTTTAGCATGTCTACTTTATTCCAGATCCTCCAAAGCGCATATCTGCTTTTTCTGAAAAGCTGCCTGTTTTATTGAGAATTAAGGCAAAAGGAAAAGCTAGACTAGGTGTAGTTGATTTGTTTTTTTCCTTCATCATCCTCCCTCCTTTTCTCCTAGTAAAAGCATGTATGAGTTGTCTTTCCATCCCTCATTAGCTTTCCTACTTGACTTATCCAATTCGTGAGCATCTTGGTGGATTTGGAAACTGCTTTATACACCTATGGGGGATTTGACTAAATTTAGTAGGCCTACTTTTTTACCTTTTCGAATGGCATCCTTATGCATTTGAATCTCTCATGTAATTATATATTGCAGTAGCCTATTACTTCACAATTTTGGCTATTTTACAATTATTCAATACAAATTAGTGTTATGCTCCAATTTCAGTCTCCTTTGATGTTAATTTTGCATGTTTGATTAGCAATTTTGTGAGTGTAATTGTTCTATCTCTTGGGTTCAATTTCCACATGGTATTAGAGCCTTTGTAGATCGATTTCTCTCCTTCCATATTGCTATTGCAGGTTCGACATCTTGACTAGGAGCATATTCTGCTGACTGAAGGGAACGGTTTCTGAGCTATGGACCAATCTCAGAAGATCATATTGACTCCATTCAATTTATTTGAGTGGAAAGATAATATGGAGATATTGTTGAGAGAAAAAGGTCTCTACAGGGTGACTATGGAAACTGAGATAGAGCCCAATGCAGTTGCAGAGAAAATCAAATGGCACAACAGGAGGGATGAGGCCTATGGTATTTTGTGTCTAAGCATTTCAAGAGACCTCCTCTTCCATCTTGATGGACTAACATCACCTAATGAAGTGTGGGAGAAGCTTGTAGAGCTTTTTGGTAATACATATGAGATGAGAGGACATCGAATCAAGAATGATCTGATCTCCTTGAGTCCCAATAGCTTCGAATCCTTGCAACTCTATTTTTCCAAGTTTAAAGCCCTTGTTTTGCAGCTAAAACAGTGTGGGATAAAAAATAAGGAAGAGCAACTAGTTTTGGCCATACTCTCAAAGCTTGGCCCTGACTATTCAGTTTTTATTTCGACCTTCCATGCCACCAAGTTGACAGCTCGAGCCTGGAAGATGCCTAAGCTTGTAGAGTTCATAGAATCCCTCACACAGGAACAAGATAAGTTGATGATGATGGGCACCATCAAACCTTCCAAAGACCAAGCTTTGGTTGCTGGAGATTCAAGGGTGGATTCAAAAAGAAATAAAAAATCTAAAAACCACCTGAGCAAAAGAGAGACAAGAACAAGTCTCAAGAGGAGCCCCAAGGTTCCAAGAAGAACTTCCAGAACAAGAAGAACAAAGGAGAAATGAGAAAGTGTGCATACTGCAGTAAGGGCTATCATCTTGAGAGATCTTGTATGAAGAAGCAAATTGACATGTTGACCCAACTCCTAGAGAAGAATAACATCTCCCTTCCTAATTTCTCAAAGAAGAGGGAAGGAGGATCAAATTCAAAGGACAGAGAGAGAGTACATGCCTTGGTTGCTGGCACATCAAGCTCACCTAGCTTCATCATAGACTCTGGAGCTTCTAGACATATGGTTTCAACAAAAGAGGCATTCTCCTCTCTTGATATGTCGAACATTCCACCAATAGTTTTGGGAGATGACTCTCTCACTGACAGTTTGGGGAAAGGAAGGAATGATCTTGACCATGGTAAGTTCAATAATGTGTTGTATGTTCTAGGTATTTCCTCTAATCTCTAGTCAGTGTATCAGATGACTCACACTGGGTATCCAAAGAAGGTCATCTTCTCCCTTGATGATGTTTAAATCACTAATATTTCAAATGGTAAAGTCATAGAAAAAGGTGTTGTTGTTCACACTTCGAAGGTATACATGTTTTCCCATTTTCTACCCTACTCAAATTCCTCCTCTCTTCTGATTCATCCTAATGAGGCAAGCAATATTTAGCATGAAATATTTGGCCATATTAAATACAAGTATATTTCTGATTTGAGTGAAAAAGATATGGTCATAGGGTTACCAAAGATCAAGTTTTCCAAGGGAGTCTGTCAAGGTTGTATCATTAGGAAAACACCCAGAGCACAAATTTGAGAAAGCTAGTCATGAGAGAACCTCTGCACCTCTTGAGTTGATCCACAGTGACATTGCTGGTCCATTTCCTCATATGTCCATGATTCAATCCAAATATGCACTGACCTTCATAGATGAATTTTCCAGGTATTGTTGGGTTTACTTCCTAAAGCATAAGTTTGAAGTTTTTGACCTCTTCAAAGTCTTTAAAGACTTGGTTGAAAGCCGGTCTGGGAGGAAACTCAAGATCCTCAGATCTGACAATGGTGGTGAGTATGTCAAGTCTAAGTTCATTCAGTATTGTAAATATTCAGGTATTCAGATGCAGCATTCGATCCCTTACACACCATAGAAAAATGGTGTTGCTGAGAGAAAGAACATGTCACTAAAGGATATGGCAACCTGCATGATGGAGGCTAATACTTTGCCACCAAAGTTTTGGGCCAAGGCTATAAACTGTGCATCCTACATCTAGAATAGGGTTCCTCATAAGAAACTTGATGGTATGACTCCTTTCGAAGCTTGGAGTGGGCACAAGCCATATGTGACCCATTTCAGGATTTTTGGCTCAAAGGCTTGGGCTAGAATTCCAACTGAAAAGAGAAAGGCTTTGCATCCCCAAAGATAATACTTCCTATTTGTTGGGTATTATGAATATTCAAAAGGGTACAATCTGATCAACTTGAGCACTAACAAATATTTCATTGAAATAAGTGTTCAATTCCAAGAAGAGCCTTTAGTAGCAGTTGAAGTTGGAGAGTCTTCTTCACCACTAGATCCATTGATTGTAAGTGGAGAGACTAATGAGTTTGTTGATTCTGATATGTCTGATAATTATTATTTGATTGCAGATCCTAATATTCCTACAATACCAAAATGGGAAGCAAAGACCATTCATGCAGCCGGGGAACTAGCTGGAAATCCTAGTGACACTAGGAGGACTAGATCTCAGTCTGAGAGTGCCCTTTGTATGAAAGATCCTTTATTTGCTGAGAAATGCTATCTGATGGATGAATCATATCCACAGACATATGAATATGCAGCACATGATCCAATATGGAAAACAGCCATGAAAGAAGAATTCATCTCGCTCCAGAATAACAACACTTGGGAACTGGTTGATCTTCCCCCAAGGAGGAAGCTAGTTCAATGTAAGTGGGTTTTCAAGAATAAGTTTGCTGCTGATGGTTCAACTTTGAAATATAAGGCAAGATTGGTACCCAAGGGCTACTCACAAGTACATGGTATTGACTACAATGAAACGTTTGCACCAGTGGCAAAGATGGACTCCATAAGGCTAGCTTTAGCCATTGCAGCTTCGAAGCAGTGGGAGGTACATCACATGGATGTGAAGTGTGCTTTCATAAATGGAGATCTCACTGAAGAAATTTACATGCAGAAACCTGAAGGGTTTGTTTCTAATCCATATTTAGTGTGCAGGTTAAAGAAATCATTGTATGGGTTGAAGCAAGCCCCCAGGGCTTGGTATGCCAAGATTGATGGCTTTCTACTATCATTGAATTTTGTTCGATGCAAGTCTGATACTAATGTCTATTTGAATATGATTCATGATTCTTTAATGATTATTGTCTTGTATGTGGATGACCTTCTGATTACAAGAAATTCAAAGAAAGAGATTGCCTCCTTGAAGGATGCAATGAACCATGCATTTTCTATGACAGATTTGGGATTGTTGAGCCAATTTTTGGGTCTCGAAATTGCTCAATCCCAACATGGAATAAAAGTACATCAGTCCAAGTATGCCTTATATTTTTTGAACAAGTTCAACATGAAATATTTCAAGCCAAGCAAGACTCCTTTCCTTTCAAGAGTTCAGCTTGAAGAAGCAGGTTCTTCTCCTATGGTAAATAATACACTGTATAGGCAATTGATTGGGTGTTTTGTTTATCTTACACACACTCGACCTGATCTATCTTATGTAGTTAGTTTGGCTTCAAGATACATGGATCAGCCTCATGAGATCCATCGGAGAGCATCCAAAAGGATCCTAAACTTTGTTCAAGGAACAAGAACTCATGGGATCTTCTACAAAGCAAAATATGATCTTGATTTGATTGGATTTACTGACAGTGATTGGGTAGGTGACAGCACAGATCAAAAGTCAACATCAGGATATGTGTTCATGCTTGTAGAAGGACCAATCATCTGGTCAAGCAAGAAGCACAGTGCCATACCTCTCTCATCTATAGAAGCAGAGTATAGAGGAGTTGTAAATAGAGAAACTCAATGTTTGTGGTTGTAGGGAATACTTGGAGAATGTGGCTTCGAATCCGAGTTTTCAACTATTATCTACTGTGATAATTAGAGCACCATTTGAATTTGCAATGATCATGTTCAGAGACAATGGACCAAGCACATTGAGATCTATATGCACTACATCAGACAGCTTGTGCATGATGGCACCATTCATCTACTCTTCTGTGCATCTTCAGAACAAGTAGCAGACATCTTCACCAAAGTTTTTTTTGAGAAGAAATTCATCAATCTCAAATCACTATTGGGGATTGTTGATCATGTTGTGAAGCATGATTGATGACAAGATTTCCAAATTTTGTTTTCCTGTCCATGTTTAAGGGAGGATTTTCCCACTGGGTTTTTTCCTCTTTCCTTGGTTGTATGGACAAGCAGTATGTAAAGGGTGACTAAGCCTTGTTGCTAGGCCCTATAGTTTTATGATATTTACTCATAAATTTAGGCTTAATGGGGGGTGTTATAATAATCAACCCATAGTTACCTACCTTAGACATTAATTAAATCATTTTTGTCTTATTACCTAGTCTCCTAGATTCCACTCTATGCTAGTTTCCTTCTACATGTCCTAGAAGTCAACACATGACAAAACTGAGTCATGGAGCACTTGGGAAACTTCCTGGAAACCCATTTTAGCATGTCTTCTTTATTCCAGATCCTCCAAAGTGCATATCTGCTTTTTCTGAAAAGATGTCTGTTTTATTAAGAATTAAGGAAAAAGGAAAAGCTAGACTAGGTGTAGTTGACTTATTTTTTGACTTCATCATCCTCCCTCCTTTTCTCTTAATAAAAGCATGTATGAGTTGTCTTTCCATCCCTCATTATCTTTCCTACTTGACTTAGCCAATTTGTGAGCATCTTGGTGGATTTGGAAACTGCTTTATGCACCTATGGGGGATTTGACTAGATTTAGTAAGCCTACTTTTTTACCTTTTTGAATGGCATCCTTATGCATTAGAATCTCTCATGTAATTATATATTGCAGCAGCCTATTGCTTCACAAGGTTGGCTATTGTACAATTATTCAATACAGATTAGTGTTATGCTCCAATTTTAGTCTTCTTTGATGTTAATTTTGCATGTTTGATTAGCAATTTTGTGAGTGTAATTGTTCTATCTCTTGGGTCCAATTTCCACAGAGAGAGCGTTGAGGCATGGAGTGATAGAACCAACTGGCCATAAGGTATGCTAAATGTCCTGGTCAGAGCAGGAGTGCATTGTTTTCTTTTCAGTCAGTTCAATTTCAACAATGAAGAGATAGATAATTCCATTTCTAGTTATGATGATGAGTCCAAGGAATTGATTATTTTTGGGAGGAGGGTTTGTTGGGACCCTGATTTTTTGTCAGGTGCAGCAAAAATTCCACGCAGGGAGGGAGTAATTTTGACCTCCAAGAAAACCCTCAAAGTAGAAAAGGGTGAGATGGCGAACAAAATATGTGGAAAAACGGTTAAGGTTGACTGGAATGGTTTAAAGATGAAAGATGTTCCACCAGGACAGTACAAAACCTTAATTCAAATTGTACTTAGGACAATTATGAATCACCACAAGCAAGATATTTCAGGTGATTGTATGAAGTTGGTGATTCATTGGGTTGAAGACCTGGCCATATATGTCCCTCATCTATTGGAAAAAAATTGCATTTTGCATTGCAGGAGAACAAAATGAAGAGAGTGAAGTTCAGTTACCCTGGCACACTACAAAAAATTATTGACTTATATCGACCCAGCACTGTAAAAGGAAGCAGATTTAAAAATACATACATTAAGAGGCTGAAACTGGACAAAATCAACCAGGAAGTTCCTCAACAATCTCAAAAGTACAATCTACAAGTCCCTGAAGAGCCTTTTTAGTACTGTATGGAAGGTATGGGAAGTGACCCTGAAGAATTTGATGTTGTCTCAATTCTGGCCGGATTACATGAAGCCAAAGAAATAAATATAAACAAAATGCATGACGTTGAGTTTAATGAACAGGAGGAGCATACTGATGATAATATATATGCTCATACAGAAATGCCACTTGTTATATATACACCTCCACAGTTGGGAGTTGAGAAAACTTCCTCTCAAAAATCTTTTTTGATGGTAAAACTGTTTTTAAGCTATTGTTCGATAAAATGTTGCATTTCAAAGAAGAAGCTAAATTTCATAGAAAAATATTTTCCTATTGGTATCTTATCATAGTATAGAGCATAGAACTTGTAGGATTAAGCATATGCAAATTCAAGACCTCTTAAAGGTAGGCGCTATTTTTCAATGCTATTTTTCAAAAAGAAACAGTTTCCAAATTCCGTTTTTTGAAGCCTTGTTAAAATTTTCACTATTTACAGGTAATTGCAAGGTTAGAAATAGAACACGTGGCTACTATGGAATATTCTATTAAAAATTTGCAAATGGTGGACCTCTTTAAGGTAGGAGGCATTTTTCAATGCTTTTTTCCAACAAAAAAAAAGTTGCCAAATTCCATTTTTTGAAGCCTATTAAAATTTTCCCTGTTTACAGGAAATTGCAAGATTACAAGGATCCCTTGTGAAGACTATGGACAATTCGAGAAGGATAATAGCAGGCAAGGACTCTATTCTTTAGTCTTTGAATAAGGAACTAGAGAAAATTCAGGATGAATTTAGAAAGGAAAATGAGAAATGTAGAGAAGAATATATGGTTGTTCGAAAGAAAGATGAAGAAACCATAAATAGACTAGAAGATGAGCTGAAACATCGACCAAAGGTGTTGGAAATTCCCCCTCTAAGGACCGTTATCAGCCAGGAAGCAATACTTACCGCTAAAGTCAGTAATTTAAACAGAATAATTGAAATAATGAAGGCTAACTTCGAAAACAGCTTTGCTAAAGACTACAATAAACATCAACTTGAGATAAATGAAGATAGAAAAAAAGAGGAAAACATGAAAAACATAATTGCTAAGAAAGATGAAGAGTTGAAAGGGAAAATAGTTGAACTTGAAAAGATTACTGTAGAACTATAGACTAGAGGAGTTGAAAATTTAAAAGAATCTGAAATTGGTAAGGGACAGAGTAGGCATCTGATTTCTGGTGAAATTTATGATATGTCAGCACACCAATAGGATTTAATAAGGTATGAGAGTTCCCTGCAAAACATAGAGAAGGAAATGGACGTAGATTTTAATGCAATACAAGCTCATGCACAAGTCAAAAAGGGGTTACAAAGCTATCGTGCCTTCTTAAGAATTCGAGAGAAGTCCTTGATGGATGCTAGTGCAGCAATGAATTTTGGAGCTGATCTCTCTGCGTGGTCAACCATAAAAGAAACAATGGAAAACAAGCTAGCCAAGAGGGATGATGAGATTAAAGAGCTCAGATTGAAAATACTGGACGGTAGAGAATCACAACATTTGGGATGTAAGTCTGAGATAGAAGATCTGAAATCCCAAATTGCCACTCTGCAGAAGAAAAACATGCTTCAGCGAGTAGCAATTGTGTATACTCCAGATAATATAGAATTGAGGGAAAAAGAGTTGGAGACATAGACAGAGCATCTCAGGAAAAAATTGACCCAAGTTCAGTCTAAGTTGAAACGTGCAAAAGATCATCTTCAGCAAAAGGAAAAGGAACACGAAGAGAAAAATAAGAAGAATGTGGAATTGATGAAGAAGTACATCCAAGATAACGATATATTGAGAGAAAGTTTGCACAAATGTGCAACAAAAGTGAAAGAATTAGAACGAAAATCAGAACATGCACCTACTGCAGCTTCTAAAGAACCAGAAGCTTCTAGACAAGCCAATAGACTAGAATGTACAAATTTATCTTCTCTAGAAAAGGAGGACTTGCAGCCTAAACCTCCCAAGCAACCTAGAACTATGGAATAACATTATTTATATATGTTGTGTATGTAAATACATTTCAGGTTTTAATACATAAATTTATATGTGTGTGTGTGTGTGTGTGTATTTCTCGGCAATGTATATGTTTTTGATGCATTTAATGTGAATGGTAATTTTGAATTTAACTTTTCAATAAGTGTACGTAACAGGCCATAAAGTTAACACTATAAAAATTGAAAACTTAACTTGTATACTGTATGCATATATATTTGAATTTGTAAGAAATTAAAAGAGTGATAGTGATTAGTGGATATGAGATGTCAGTAGATTTGGTGACATAGGTAGATCCTAGCTGTTTGCTTGGAATTGTTGATATTATAGGGATATTATGGGGATGATGGATTGAGAACTCTCAAGTTATTTATAATAATTTCGATGCTATGTATTGTTGTATTTATGTAAGTTTCTTTATCTAATTAAACTGAAATTCCAATTTTGGAACAATGTCATACAATTCTACTCATGCAACCAGTTTTCAGCGAATAACCCAAAGCTGTAATGCCTATAGAACTGCCCTAAAAAAGACAGAGATTTACAAAATATAAGCAAACACATAAAACAACTTTAATTTTATTACTGAAAAAAAAAATTAAATATTTAATATGCCTTCCATCATTTGTTACATTTCCAAAATTTGGTAACATAAATGTTAGCACAATAGAATAAATTTTCAGTACGGAAAGATCACTAGAAATGCTTATTGCAACATAAGTTTCTTTCACCATTTTGCATACAATGTTGCATTTCGATCATCTAGTACTTTTTTCTTTTTGTCTTGTCTCACACTTCTTATAATGACATCAGGTTTTATAGGATTCCCATGAGCATCCATCTTTTGGATATCAACTACTGCCCCTTGAATTTCTTGTTTTTCACCACTAAAAACCTTGTTTTTGCAGGCCTGTATCTTTCTCCTCAAGAAATATTAAAGAAAACTCAAATCATGAATAGGTAGCCAGACCAACTAGCTATAGTACGGTACCATGGTGCGGGCATTCTCTCAAGGCTGCTCGGACCAATCTTGACTAAGGCTGCTGGGACCAATTCTTCCTTAAATATATGTTGTAGTTTGGTGAGGCAAGTGACATGGTTGTATGCTTCATACAACACTCTAGAGACTCACATTATCAATACATTTTTCACATCATCCTATGAGGCATGGAGGGCATTTCCTTAAGGCCACTTGGGCATATTTAACACCAATTCCATACTTAGACAAATTTCTCAATTTGGTCTAATCTGCCTAAAACACCCTTTTGGCAGGTCCATAACTTTTTCTGCATCCACTTCCAAGATAATATGAAGACATGGTCAGGTAGGCCAAAGACCAATCTATAATACCCCTATGTGTTGCGGGAATTTACTCTAACCCATAATTTAGGGTGGGCATCTTTCTGAGGTTACGTAGCCATTTTTGCATCCACAGGTGAAAACCCCTATTTTGGCAGGCCTGTATCTTTCTCCTCAAGAAATATTAAAGAAAACTAAAATCATGAATAGGTATCCAAACCAACTAGATATAGGATGGTACCATGGTGTGGGCATTCTTCTCAAACCATGAATTGTGGCGGGCATTCTCTTAAGGCTGCTGGGACCATTTTTTACTAAGGCTGCTGGGACCAATGCTTCCTTAAATATATGTTGTAGTTTGGTGAGGCAAGTGACATGCTTGTATGCTCCATACAACACTCTAGAGACTCACATTCTCAATACATTTTTCACATCATCCTATGAGGCATGGTGGGCATTTCCTTAAGGCCACTTGGGCAGATTTAACACCAAGTCCATACTTCAAGACAAATTTCTCAATTTGGTCTAATCTGCCTAAATCACCCTTTTGGCAGGTCCATAAATTTTTCTTCATCCACTTCCAAGACAATCTAAATACACGGTCAGGTAGGCCAAAGAACAATCTAGAAGACCCCCATGTGTTGTGGGCATTTACTCTAACCCATAATTTAGGGTGAGCATCTTTCTGAGGCTACTTAGTCATTTTTGCATCCACTGGTGAAAAACCCTATTTTGGCAGGACTGTATCTTTCTCCTCAAGAAATATTAAAGAAAAACCAAATCATGAATAGGTAGCCAAACCAACTAGCTATAGGACGGTACCATGGTGCGGGCATTCTTCTCAAACCATGAATTTTGGCGGGCATTCTCTTAAGGTTGATGGGACCAATTCTCTTAAGGATGTTGGGACCAATTTTGACCACTTTTCTGAAAATTTTCCTCATAGAAGGGTGGATTTTGTATGGTTGGGTGATCTCATTGTTTTTTGCATGTATACCTTAGAAATTTCAGCATGGCAAGTCGAGGTAAACTCTATTGTTGCAGTTTTTCTTCAAGAGTTTTTTACCTTGGATATTTTAGGGTTTGGTCTAACTTGGGCATTTGCAGGTATGGTTGTTGCTGGAGCGACAGTTGATTCTTGTTCATGGGGTGGTGTCTTAGCTATATTGCTTCCACAACTACAGTTGGCTCAAGAAAGTGATTTTCTTTTCCTTATGAGAATTGTAAATTGTAATGTGTAACCCTGAAATATTTTCTTTGGCTTTTGGCTTTTATGAATTTATCTATGAAAATGAGGGTTGTTGTTATGCATCCCCATGCTCTATTTTTCATCCTTACATCCATGTGATATACAATGAGTAATTATAATTGAATATATACATATCAACAACAACCACAAGCCCCATTATAATGATAAAGATTAGGGAAACTCAATGTATGAAAATGGAAACCACTTGTAACTCAATAGGAAGTAAGCTAATTGGTGGCTAATTCACTAAAACTTAAGCTTCAAAAGGAAATGGGACCCTGCCCTTCAAATTTGATCCCTGATGGGGAGCCTTTTTATAATGTCTCAGACCCCAAGGCTAATCCTCGAAATAGGATCTAAAACTATTTACAGTCATAATCAAACATTAACAACTAGAGTGTGGTACTTCTACCACGGTTTACATATCTTTAAACAAACATCATGGATAAAATGCGCCTGCTCAGTCTAGATGGAAGCACGAAATTTTTGGTTGTGAACTCGAAGGCAGTGAAAATGACGTCTCAAGATGCTTCTAGTGGCTCATTTCTGACTGGGCTCGACAACTTGTCCGTCTGTCGAGTCAGCAACATGTCCTTTCCCTTTGTGTTCATTTTGTGCTCAAAGGCACCTTTCTGCATGGGCTCAAAGCTAGAAAAGGAGTTTATATATATCCTTTCTATGCTCATCTTTCTTCACAACTTCCCCCTTGCTTTTGGCAGAAACAAGCCTCTACAGTGGATTTTCATTCAAGTACTCCTCACCACCTTAGAAAATGTTGGCGAACAGGGTGCATGAAAGCTATGATGAAGACCTTGGTCCCTTGATTCTCTAGTACGAGCATTCACTCCCATAGAAAATAGGTGCATCTCTCAAAGTGGTGTATGACATCTTCTCCCCGATGGTTGGTGCTTCCCTGGTGTGAAAAACCAAGGAAATAGATGAGCTTGGAATCAATCTCACCAACCAACAACACACCTAGACTAACAAGCTTCTCGAACCAGATTGCCATTGCAAACATATCAAAATCCTCAGAACCTCTTGGTAGAATGATACCGCAAGTTTTCTTCTACACTAGCTCATCCTATGCACCTTAATGGCTCTGAAAGGTGGTGTTTATATAGGATTGGAAAATTGGACAAGGGGATGACCCGTCAGCATATTCGCACAGTTCATCGTCGAGTAGCCTGGTCGACCATACACTTCAGGGCATATGGACTGGACGTTTTTTGGCCCTTTCACTCCTGTGACGACGATACCAGAACCATTCTTTCGCCACGTTTCCCCTACTACGTGTGGTGATCAGATTCGTTGTTCCACTTCTTATATTTTCATGATATCTTTCTGATTTCACATGCTAGCCATAAGACAGGTATTTGGTTTTGGGTGAGATGGCACTGCCACAAAGATGATTTATCCTATGGGTGTATCACAAATGGCATCGGGGAAATCAATTAACTATCAAGAAGGAAAATTGTACGTGAGGACGTCTTCTCCACTTAGATTTTTTTATAGTTTTTTTATGTTGCATAACCCTCGTGTTTCTCCATGCACTCAGTACCGTAGATCTAATCATCTTTGCGATCTAAGCCCTCAATACACCAAATCTTCATACCCAAAAAATCAACACTATCAACCTGCACAGCTTGATTTGGGGAGATCAATATCAACCATTGATCTCTAAACTAACTTCATCGGGACCGCTAAACCTTGAGAACTTTAACATTCTACTAACCCTTTTTCATCTGAACGAGTGAGTAACTTCTGATCATGGAATGCTTCTCACCCGTTGATCTACCCAACATCTTGTTATGACGATAGATCTTCGCAGCCCCTACCACTTTCCATGGATCGAATTCATAAATTTTAGATCTTCGCAACCCCTACCACTTTTCGTGGATCGAATTCATAACTTTCTCCACACTAGTTCAACCCACGGAATTGTTTGAGACCACAAATCTATCTCCGCCTTCATCTCAACCATCTGATTTTCTCGCTGATTAACCCTTTTCACGATTTGAAAAAGTTTCTCCCTCCGAGCAGGTTTGCCGTGCAAAATGATTTAGGGTCATTGATCTCACCTTGTGCCGATATCAACCCTCCAACATTACACCCATTTAATGGACTTCGCAAATCTCAAAATTAAATCCTTCCTCGCATATCCGCTCCACGGAATCACTTTCCGTCGTCAATATTCACCATCCTGAATCTGAACCATTGAAGTTTAACACACTTTACCCTTATTTTGTTGCTACATGTTTTAATATAAAGAAATACCTATCACCGTATATCAAAACCCACTCTCCATCCGACGGCTCCATGGTGGAAAAACTTGCTAACTAGTTAACCTGAAAGGCGCTCCCACAAAATTCCTCAAATAATATCATTTTCAAACATTTGGGAAGAAGACATAGATGAACATAAATCAACATTTAATGATGATGATGAAGATGATGATGATGGTGGTGGTGGTAATGAAGATGATGAACATGATGGACATGATGTTGAGGGTGATGATGAAAATGGTGATGATGACGATGATGAAGATGTTGATTAGGAAGACGGAGATGACGATGATGATGATGATGATGATGATGACGATGATGAAGATGTTGATTAGGAAGACGGAGATGACGATGATGACGATGATGACGATGATGATGATGATGATGATGATGATGATTATGATGATCACGATGACAATGATGACGACAACGACGATGATGATGATGACGATGATGATGACGACGACGATGATGATCATGATGATCATGATGATAATGATGATCATGATGATAATGATGATGATGACGACGATGATGATGATGATGATGACGACAACGATGACTAGGATGAGGATGATGATGACGAAAATGATGATGATGATGATGATGCTGATGCTGATGATGATGATGATGATGACGACGACAATCATGATGATGATGATGAGGATGAGGATGAGCATGAGCATGACGAGGATGATGATCATGATGATGAAGAAGAATATGTTGATGATGATGATGATGATGATGAAGATGATGGTGGTGGTGGTGGTGGTGTTTAAGATGATGAAAATGATGAAGATGATGATGAGGGCGATGATGAAAATGATGTTGATGACGATGATGAAGATGTTGATTAGGAAGAGGGAGATGACGATGATGATGATGATGATCAATGATGGTGGTTGTGATAACGACAACAACAATGATGATGATGATGATGAGGGCAAGGATGAGCACAATGATGAGGATGATGATGATGACTAGGATAAGGATGATGAAGATGATGATCATGATTATGATGATGATGATTAGGATGAGGATCATGATCATGATCATGATCATGATGAAGATGATCATGATGGTGATGGTGATGATGATGAATATGCTGATGAAGATGATGATGATGATGAATATGTGATGATAACATCTTTACCTTGGACTTCACTAAATTGTTTCGAGATTCGCCAACATTATAATATAATGGTTATGAGTGATTATTCACTCCTATAAATGATGCACTTTATGGAACTACCAAACTACTCAGTTTGGATCTTCCTCTTTTAAGACACCAGACTAGGTCCATAAGTCTTGATTCTTCATGTGCACAAATCTAAGAACTGGAGGCTTCACAGGGCCCAATAAGTTGTATTGTTTTTTACTACTTCCTCAGATCATATTGAATTGTCAGATTAGGCCTTGGAATGGGTGTTAGGAGCAACCCTTAATTTTTCACTTAACTGGCTGCTCCCCCTATCATGTAGATGTCTTCATTCACCGATCTCCCCCTAAAATTGTGATGATGAAAATGATGATGAAAATGATGATGAAGATGATGATGATGATGATGATGATGACGAATATGATGATGATGATGAAGATTATGATGATGATGATGATGACGAATATGATGATGATGATGAAGATGATGACGATAATAATGAAAATGATGATGAAGATGATGATGATGATGAATATGATGATAATGATAATGGAGATGCTAATGAATTGGATGACGATGATGTTGATGATGAATATGAAGATGAATATGAAGATGCTGATGATGATGACGACGACAGTGATGATGATGATGAAGATGATGATGGTGATAACGAAGACGTTGATGATGAATATGATGATTATGATGCTGATGATAAGGAAGATGACGATGATGAAGAAGATCATGATTACGATGATGGTGACGACGATGAAGATGATGATGATGATATTGATGAAGACAATGAATTATATGATGGTGATGACAATGAAAAGGATTATGATGAGGATAATGATGATGATTATCATCGTCGTTGTTGTCGTCATCACCATCATCTTCATAGTCATCGTTATCATCATCATCGTGACCATCATCATCATGATCATCGTCATCATCATCATGTTCGTCCTTGAAGGGACTTATGTATAGGATCTCACTATAAGCAATGCAACCAATACAAATTATGACAAAATCCTAGTTAAATTAAATTAAACTATAGTAAATTAAAAAAATAGATTTGTTTAACTATAATTGATTTAAAATGCAACAAAATATAAAATATGCAAATAAAAAAAACCCAAAATAAACTAAACAAAAGGTAAATATGCAAAATGAAAAACAAAACAAAACACAAAATATAAAATATGCAAATAAACAAACAAAAAATGTAGAATTCAAAAACACCCGCACACTAGCTCATTAGCAAAACAACAACGAACAAGTTCACTCCCGTGCACTAGTTCATTAGCAGCATCCAAGGCACTGGTAATTTGATTAGCAGAGTAGTGGTAAATCGAGGAGAAGGGGATACCAATCTAGAGGATACTGGTGTTCCCAGTGGAGGAAATCTGGCCGTAGTCCAGAGGATAACAAAACAATCCAACCGCAGTCTAGAGGATACCAGCATTCCCAGGGGAGGCAATCCGGCCGCAGTCCAGAGGATACCAGCATTCCCAGGGGAGGCAATCCAGCCATAGTCCAGAGGATAAAAAAGGGCCCAATGAATTTTGTAATCCCATTAACCCTAGCAACATAGGAATTTAGGAAAATATGTCAAATTTCTGAACCAATACGGATTCGGTACAATGATACTGAAATTATAATTTTTTGTTGTGCTACCATCGCTTCTATTATTAGTGGATCTAGTAATGGTTTTCTTTTATTGGTGCATCTGAAGCTCCTCCTTAAATTCGGGGAAAAGACATATGGGTTGAGCACTGCAAGTCAGTCGTGCTCTTGTATAATGTTCTGAATTATGGCACAATTTGCAAGATTTGTAATTTTATTCTATTTAATGGTACGAAACAGTGTGCAGAGTCCTGTAGGAGCTATAATCTGAACTGGTTCAACCAATTCTGTCGAAAGTTTAAACTTGAGACGTGTTTCTTCTAATCATTTAATTTTTTTTTAATAATTAATTTTACCTTGATTATGGCACAAATTACAAGCTTTTGTTATTTTATTCTATTATATGTCTGAAACATTCTATAGAGTGCAAGCTTGTGTAATCTTATTTTATTTAATGGTCTAGAGCAGAGTCTTCTATGAGCTATAATTTGAACCAATTCTATCGAAAATTGAACGTGAGACCTCTTTCTCCTTTAAAGACGCATTTAATTTTGCTTTGATTGTCAGTTTTACATCAATTATGGCACACTTTTCAAGCTTTTGTGATTTTTTTCTATTATGGTTCTAAAACATTTTGTAGAGTGCCATAGGAGCTGCAATTATAATGACTGCATACAATTTAACCTACGACCTATTTCTACTTTAAAAAAAGCATTTTATTTTATTTTTATGCTCACTTTTACCTGAATTAAAACACACTTTGCAAGCTTTTCCCATTTATTGGTTTGGATTTTGGAACAATGTATAGTTCCCTAGGACTCATGGGCTATAATTTGAATTGACTCCAATAAATTGACCCTCATACCTCTTTCTTATTTAAAGACACATTTGATACACGTATTATTTTTCAACGACACTTATATCTTTTTGCCTCTATTTGGCATATACCATGGTAGTTAGTGTGGTCACCTCCATTTGGCATATCTCAAAGAGTCCGAAGGTTATCAAGAATATTGTAGCCTGCGTGTGTCTTCATTAAACCCTTTGCGAGCATTGATTCCTTAAATATATTTCGATCACATCATATCTTCCAAAATACACTAGAGAATTTGAGGCCAAAATATGACGCCTACCATGTCTGAAATTCGACGCTAACCTGTAGGGTATTCGACACCCTCAATTTTTTTTGTCCTCGGTGGCATAACGTCGGATAGTCGATAGCAAAGCCAAGGCCGTCAGATTTCCTACGGCACGACCGTCATATTTCCTATAGCCAGGCCGTCATATTTCCTATGGCAAGGCCGTCGGATTTACTACGACAATCTACCATCGGAGCCACAACAATTTCGTCAGATTGACATGAAATCCGACAACAGCTATTAGGAATTGAACGTCGGATAACGACGGGATACTGTATATTAATAAATAAATAAATTGTATTCAGTGGCAAGTTTACTTTGAGATATGCTATAGATATCATTGTCTTTTGATATATTTTGGTGGATGTGTTTAAGTTTTAATACATCATCAAGACCAAAGATATGTAGGTCTCTTCAGTTGAAAGAGAATTCAACACAGAAGGAATCTATTTAACAAAGGTGCTAATAATATAACTCAAAATCTTCTCATCATATATTTATTCCAAACTACAACTGATCTAGGAGGAAAATATTGCAAGAGCTTTATCACATGAGATCAGGTAGGCAGAGAATTTAATAGGGGCAAGCAATCAACTTTAGATAAAATTTTGAATATGACTTATACACAAACATGGGGATTAATTTCAAAATTTTTATCAATAGCCTTTGCAAAATGGTTACACAATGTCATTTTCTTATATCATGTTGATGAATACTAGCAGAGAAGTTAAAATTGTAGATTTCACTCAATTCATAAGGTCACAGCCAGCAGTGAAACACAGTCACACTAGTAGTGACACATAATCATACTATCAAACACACTAAATTATGCCCAGCAGTGACACACAGTCACACTAGCAGAGACACTCAATTATGCGCAACAGAGACATAGTCATGCCCAGCAGTGACAGACATTCAGCTTCTATTTCAACCCTTGTGCAATCAGCAGGATGTCCAATTGTTTTCATACCTTTGGTATTTTATCAAGAAAAGCAAGTATCTAAGATTACATGCCTAACACCCAGATTAGTGCTTATTTATGTTGCCCTGCGATTGATTGTAGCTGGACACAATATGCTTTATTCTTAGGGTATCTCTTATATGCCTCTTTCAACCTATTCTCTTCTTTGTTCAAGTCAATTGGCCTTTAATGTTGTATTTGCATTCACCTTTAACAAGCAAAAGATTACCCCATTTATCCTGAATTTTCTTGTTTTGCTTTCTTTGAGTGCAATAATGCTTGGGATTCATTCAGATAGTGATAGGCTTGAGGGAGTGAATACTTCCAAGTACATAATAGGCTTCATTTTCACTATTGCATCTTCTGCAATGTATGGACTGATTCTTCCATCGATGCATCTTGTATTCAATAGGGTTTTAAAGAAGGAGACTTTTGCAGTAGTTCTGGAGATACAAATTTTCACATCCATAGTTGCCACTGTGGTGTGCATAATTGGATTCTTTGTTGGTGGGGAGTTCAGAGATATGAAAGAAGAGGCTGAGAGTTTCACAACAGGGATAGTTTCCTACTACATGACATTGATATGGTTTGGAATAGGATGGAAGGTTTTTCTTGTGGGTGTAGTGGGTTTGATCTTTTTGGTGTCTTCCTTATTCTCAAATGTCATTAGCACTCTAGCCCTCTGCATTGTGCCCATATTATCAGTGGGTTTATTCCATGACAGAATGGATGCTCTGAAAATTATTTCGATGTTGTTAAGCATATGGGGATTTGTTTCCTATGTATTCGATGCGTGCATGACAGTCTTTCCCTGTAGTTAGTGAGTCTCAGAATTTGATCTTAAGTGACAGTGTTCGAATACAATACTATATTTGCATACCTTGACTGTCTTTCTTGACTTGATGAAGAATCAAAGTTAGAAAAATTGATAATTACTTTATTTTTCTTAAGACTACACCTATACCTTATACTTGGATAGTCTTCAGACTTCTCCTTATTTCAACGAATTCAGAACACCACACTTCTTGACTGTAGATATTTGGATTTTATCTTACTCTTCTCAACTATCTCTTGATATAAGTCTACCCTAGTCAATTTGTTTGGCATATACCAATTAATACTATGATGTAAGTATGCAACTAAGATTCTTCTAGTAGAATCCTGAATTGATAACATAAACACAAAGACACATGGCTATCATTCAAAAAAGGGTGTCACTCCACATAGACATCAAGATAAGATCTAAGATACATTTATGAAGACAGAAGTCTGATCATTTTTGTAAAGGTTTATGTATTCAAAGACCAAGAAGAAGCACCTTTCAAATAATAAGATACAAGAAATTTTGGGTACAATAACAGACTATAGCAGAACGAAGAAAACATAGTAGACAATTGAAGTTCAAATTATTATTTGTAGCAGTATACATGTAAATTTTTCTCTAACCATGGATAAGATCCTATGGTATGCAAATCTAGTACTTCTAATTTTGGTTTGATATGGACAAGGGTTATTGCCTATAGGAAGGCTCTATTTTAATGATTAGTGGCTGGGTTTTAGACTATCACTATGACCTCTATTATCTATCTGTCAACTAAGAATTAGGACTAAGACTCTAACTTTCAATAGGCCAAAGTTTGAAAGTCCTAAAGATTGTGTATATGCTGCTCAAAAAGTTGAATTAGAACTATTATAGTTCATATTTGTGGGTTACAATATCCTTGTGAATTTGAAAGATACAAGAGTGTAAAATAGGAGCTTAAAATACATCTTGACAACAATCTTGTCAGGTGGTAACTTGAACCTTGTCATGGCAATGATCTTGCAACTGGTAACTTGAACGTTGATAATGAAGAAGCCCTCACGTACATACAAATGAAGTCATCAATCATCACTTGGAGTTTGAAGCACTTGCTGATCACATGTTGGATTTGGTTGACCCCTCACAAGAAGCTAGTCTGCAGTATAAACAATACACTTTTGATACATTTTTTAGAAGGTAAGTGTAGCTACAGAAAACTGTCTTACTATTATAGTTGGTAGCAACCAAGAGCCTAGAGTTTGAGGATTTTGTTTGGAACGAAAGGAAACTATTTTAGTGATGAATAAACCAAGGATACTTGGGAGCGAGAGAGGGATCAAGAAGTGGGAGCAGGAGCGGGAACGGGAAGCAAAATTTTCAAAAGCATCCAGTTTGGAAGCGTTTTGGGAGCATTTTTTATATAACCTCTATGCTACAACTGGAAGATGGGATGATGTAGCCAAAGTGAGAACGATGCTGAAACACAGGGGATTAAAAAAGATTCCAGGGTGTAGTTGGATTGAGATAAATAAGAGGGTCCATTCATTTGTTGCAGCAGACAGATCACACCCACAATTTGAAAAAATATAAATGGTTTTAGAGAGCTTGGATAGGCAGATGAAGGTGGAAGGGTATGTGCCTAATACGAGTTGTGTCCTACATGATGTGTCAGAGGAGGAAAAGAAATCACTTGTTTTAAGCCATAGTGAGAAGCTATCCATTTCTTTTGGGATTATTAATACAAGTCCCGGAATGCCCATCCATATCACTAAGAATCTCTGAGTTTGTGCTGACTGCCACATTGCTATGAAGTTCATCTCAAAGATAGTCAGGCAAGAAATCATTCTGCAAGATACAAAATGCTTTCATTATTTCAGGGATGGACTATGTTCTTGTGGGGATTATTGGTGATGCTAACTAAAATGAGAGAAATGTGATCTTCACCATGCATGATGTCTGGATGGGGCACAATTCACCGTCAACCTTAGATTCTGCTTCTACACGAGGTGACTAATGTTGTATATGTAGAATCGAGTTCAATATTTATGTATAAAATGTGCATCAGGAAGACTTCTTACTTTAGTATTTAAAATATACAGGGTCTAATATTTCTCTAAAACATCGCTGCTGATGAGCAAGAGATGTTAAAACAATGATAAAATTCATTTTAGCGATAGTCACTCATTCTTTGGAGTAGACAGATTACACCCTCAAGTAGAGAAAAATTTGCAGTATTCAAGGGATTTACTGGCCAAACGGGAAGCAGAGAGGTGCTTGATACAAAGTTTACCCTACATCAGGAAGCCTTCTTACTTTATTATTTAAAAAATACAGGGTCTAAGATTGCTCTAAAACATCGCTGCTGATGAGCAAGAGATGTTAAAACAATGATAAAATTCATTTTAGTGATAGTCACTCATTCTTTGGAGTAGACAAATTACACCCTCGAGTAGAGAAAAAATTGCAGTATTCAAGAGCTTTACTAGCCAAACGAGAAGCAGACAAGTGCCTGATACAAATTTTGCCCTGCATATCTAGGCATAGGAAGACATACTTGAACTCAGAGAGGCATGTTGCTCATTTTTTTGGCTTAATAAAACATACCTCTACATCTACACAGGTCATGAACAAATTTGATATGCATACTGAATGCATTGCAGCTATATTCAGTTCCGAATTCGTCGGCAAGAGAAATTTCCATGAATGCTAATCATTTCAGTGGTGGATTGTGATATATGGGGTAATTAATGAGAACAAACTGAGATCTTCCATCAAAATAAACTTCTACAATGAATTATATTTAGCAACTAGTAAGTAGATGTGTTACATAGGTCCATTATCCATAACATCAAGTTATCAACCTTACAGCTTCAAGGTTTAGAGTTCAACTTCAAACTTCAAACTTGAATTGCCATGTTATGCATTTCTATTTATTATGTAGTCTACATTTTTTATTTACATGTTTTCTCTTGAATATTTAGGTTGGAGAAAGCGAGCTGTGCCTTTGGGATGTATATTTCTCAATTGTGTTAGAGAATATTATATGCTGTGGAAAATTATTAAGGTTGACAACAAATAAGTTAACAAGGATATCAATATGGCTGCTAGACAGGAAGATAGACTTTCTTAATAACTGTACATATTGTACTATGTACCTCTATCAGCATTTGCAGATGCACTAAGGACATGATTTCTGAAAGAGAGATAGTATGGCTTTCTGACGGGTTTTACATGATTGAACCATTCAATATTATAGGATTATTTTCTATATCCTGATCTTGTATTTTTTTATCATCAACTGACTATAAACATGGTATATTGTTTAGAGTCAGAGAATGGATGGTGTACGCAATCGCTGTAAATTTTTGTTTTGTTAAAGACTTTCCATTCATTCTCCTCAACTATTAGATTTGTTTTATAGGTTAGTGTTATATTTATTTTATGGTTATAGTTTATTTATCCTTGTTGTTATCATAATACACACACGGAGAGACTCTCTCTCTCTCTCTCTCCAAGTCTCTGCTCTTGTAGTTGGATTGTAATAATATATTTTCTCTATCTGCAATCATTAATGAATTCAATGACCAACAAAATAATTAATTAATAAAAGAAAAAAACACAATTTGTAATCAAGAAAAAACTAGAAGAATGAAACAAAATTTAAGGTGAATTCAATGACATTAACAACAAAAAAACCATGAATAAAAAGGAAAAACAATATGTAATCAAGAAAAAAAAGAAGGAAACAAACTTGAAGGTCTAAACATTCTTGGCATTGTATGCAACAAAACAAACAATAAAAGGGAATGGCTAACAGTAAATCACCATACACTGGAACTACACAAACACAACAATCAGCTTTTGTTGTTGCTGCTCAAAACAACAATAAAGGAGATTCATAGGAAAATGCATTCATGAGTTGGAATATCTAGCTATATAATATGCTCAACAAACTTAACCATCTAAATACAACAACAACAAATGAAAATGCCTTCAGAACTGCTTACAGAATCCAATTATGTTGCTTGAATGTGTATATCATGCCAACGTAGATTGATATGTGATCAGATCTAAAAATAA
Organism: Pseudotsuga menziesii; assembly: GCA_001517045.1. Classification (NCBI taxonomy): domain Eukaryota; kingdom Viridiplantae; phylum Streptophyta; class Pinopsida; order Pinales; family Pinaceae; genus Pseudotsuga; species Pseudotsuga menziesii. The sequence continues at coordinate 164,599 of LPNX011001257.1, read as the reverse complement.
CCACAAATAGCCTAATAGGTAAAATTCAAAGCTATGTGGGAATTCATCCCACATTTACAGCCACAATTGGAGAAAAGGAGTTCTGACTTGTTAGGGGTCCTTTAGTACTTTAAAGGAAAAGTATAGCCTGCAGACACGAGGTTGTATCACCAACTAGAAGAGGCAATCTAGCTAAGAAATATGCTGGAGTACATAGGACACGACACATAAAGAATATTTCAAACCTCTCTACCAATGTTTGGGGACAAATACTATAAAATTTCTCTTCATAACAATTTATGTTGTTTAATAGAGTTATTCCTCTGTTGAAACCGCCCTCTGTCATGAATCTTGTTCTACTGTTATGATCCCATGGACACTCTTTTCATTCTTTGTAAACATCTAATTTACTCAGGTTTATTCAACTTGTCCAATGCATATGTTTTTTAGTATTGTACTAATAACATTGTATTAGCATAGCAACAAGGAAACCCTGCTAGAATATATGTTTGGAAATGGACCATGTGGTATAGCTACAAGAACTTGAATTAATGTAACCCACTGGCTACCTTGCAACCATATACCCAAATTTAAAATAAGGACAAACTTCATAGAGAACTTGCATATATGAAAGAAGTTCTGGAATTGTAGGTTCTTTGCACTTCAATGATTTATAGAGCATACTTCCATATGAAACCACAATTTGTTTATCCTAACTAAGTCATTAGCAGAATCCGCAACAGCCTTTGTGCATGTAATTAGCAATTCTTTTTTCATCACCGTATGGGATATCAAACTCCAGTTCTTCTTTCTTTTCTTTTGAGTAATTTATGGTAGTAGAACAAACCATCCCCAGATCTACCTCATTCACTATTTCTACTTTTACATGATTCAGTGTCATTGAGGAAACTTCTACCTGCTCTGGTTTGGGGTAAACAAATAAGGAGCTTTGGAAATAATTATCAGTTGTGTCGTACATGGCCTCAAAATTCCATTCTGAGTATTCTGGAAATCTATGTTCCTCATAAGTGCATCCAAAAATTGTTAGGATCATCACTTTTAGACACCAGTAATGTTGTCTCTAGTTCCTTCAACATATATTTCAAATCTTCTTCTTGCTTAGTTCCATTGTAGCCACTTCCATCTAGGTCATATGGTTCCTGTGTTAAATGGACATAATGTAGACCAGAAGGGTAATTTTGTGATACTTGTGGTGATGCTAGGCTTCCACTAGATGAAAAAATTTGAACTGATGGAGAACTGTAAAATGAATATCCAGTAGAATATGGCAGAGCTTCATGAGTTGATATTTGATTTTGTAGAGAATAATTATCATGCAAAGGGGAAATTTGGACTGAACCATCACTCAGATTATATTTATCACTTCTATAGCATTCATGAGTTCGGGTACTGTGACCCGAGCCATAAGAAATATCCTCAAAGAAAATTTTGGTAACTAGTTTCTAGAGTTCCATGGATCCACTCATGAGACTTGGAAGCCTGTTCAAGAGACATGTTGTTAGCTATGCTTGGACCTAAAGGAACTATATAGTACTAATATTCACTTCTCCATATCAAATGGATCTCTTTCAAAGTAAAAAAAAATCAACCTAGAAGGGGCCTAATTAACACACTTTGCTAGCTGGATTATGGACCAAAAAACAAGGTTACTAGGATTTTTGGAAATTTCTTGGTTGAATCTTTGAGTCGAACCCTGTATATTTTTTTCGGCCTCAAAATCTGAATGAGGGAGATATGGAAATTTTGGTTTAGGCATTTTGTCAAACACTTAGTGGACAAGTACTTGGTTGAGGACTTTTGTCAAACAATTAGTAGGTAGCCACCTACAACTCTTGCTTCTCTAAGTTCCTTTCAACATTTCAAAAGCTACCAAAAATGAAATCAGATCCATACACATGGAAAGAAAAACACCCCAAGGGAATCTACGTTTTCATAAAAATACCAAAATCATGGGATTTGGTCTCGCAAAAAAAAAAATTGGAATCAAAATGGGGTTTCCAAGCCCATATGATATGGATACTTTCCTCCACGACATCTCAGTTGGGTATTTTATAAATAAAATTGGAATTCCTAATTGTTTATTCAACAAGGGTTGGAGAGGCCATGTGCCCTTATTGGTGAGTTAATGTAAAAAAAAGGAATCGTAAGTTGATTCAATCTCAGAGGAGACAAAAATAATGTTTCCACCAAAGTCTAAATGAAAGGAAACTAGAAATGCAGTTTGGAAATGAGAGCGGGTTTCTTACTCGGCACATTGTTGTAATGCTAGTTCCTCATTCTGGAAACCCCAAGTGAGTGTATCAGCTAATTTATTTTCCAATTAAACTCATGTGCAATATGCAAACAACGAGTAATTGATTTGGTGAGAAAAGAGAAATGATTACAGCAAAATAAAAGGAACAATAAAATGAAAAAAAACAAGACATTGATTTGGTGAGAAAAAAGAAATGATTACAGCAAAATACCTGATCAAATACATCTCGCTTAGCCATCTCATCCCAAAATGGTTGATTGTAGAGGGACATGAATGATTGTTTCAAACCAATTCAGATGAGGGAGTTCATTGTAGAGGGACCTGAATGATTGTTTCAAACCAAACCCTCCTCTGCCTCTGCAAACCCTCCTCTGCATAAACACACTTGACCTCCGACAGCACCTCTAGCGACCTCCTCTACGTGACCTCTGGAAAACCTCCAATGCATGACCTCCAGTAAACCTCCTCGCCATGACCTCTAGATGTGGAGGTATATTGTGTCAGCTCCGTTGTGAAATTATTGATTGGGTTCTTTGTTTCGCAAAGAAATATTATGTTCGGACGGTTGTGGTTTTATATTTTTTTTTTGTTTTTTGTTTTCCCTAGTGTCGGAAATCCGACAACATAGCCCTAGTGTCGGAAATCCGACAACATAGCCCTAGTGTCGGAAATCCTATGCCCTAGTGTCGGAATAGCCCTAGTTTAGGAATAGCCCTAGTGTCGAAAATCCTACGCCCTAGTGTCAGAAATCCTACACCCTAGTGTCGAAAATTTGACGGCGCTAGAATAATTTTAAAAGCTCACTACTTTTCATCGTTACTGTCCGACACATCCATACGATACGTCGAATGTCATCATATTTCGAGTTAAAATCCTGTTGTGATACTATCCTTAAACCCTTCTCAACATATGCAGAATTCCCTTTATAAATTCATGTTTATTAATTTCCTATAGCTTACTCTTTTATTTCATCAAGACTGTACAGGCATACTTTTCCAACTTTTGGCAGACTTATATTTTTCACATATTGACCATATTTAAACAAACTGAGGGTATGGCTAGGTATCCACCTCAACTAGGAACAAGACCATGTCACCTTAAAACCTTACTAACAAACACACAGTCTCTGGCAGTCACTTTAAAATGGTCTTTCAAACTGCTTAATTCAACACTTAGTGAATTTTGTCTGGCCCTAGTCATTACTGTGCCAGGAGGCATTTTGGCATACTCATATCTCACACGTGTGAACACCCAGAGGGAAAATGAGATCATCAGTGGATTCCCAGATCATCAAAGAATGGACCCATAACATCTGATGAATTTATCAGTTAAAGAGCTGACTCTGGCATGCATTTCCAAATGGGCTCTCAACCTCTTGTTTTCAACACTCAGACAATTTTTCATATTTTTGGATATGCAAGCTAATGTTTTTACCACTTTTGGTAGGATGATATTTTTTGCATGTGGTCACCATAAGAAAATCTAAGAACATGAATGGATATCCAATTCATTAAATAAAATTCGTATACCTTCTGATGAATTTATCATCACTCAGACAGGCTTTAGCGGGCATTTCCAAATGCCTCTTCAACCTAGGTATCAAAGGTGATTTCAAATTTTCATCAAAATTGGAGTGTAAGACATCCAATGGATGGAGGACAACTAGATGAATCCATTAAGACCAGTTTCATCCTCTGGAACTACATTCTCTCACCTCGGCGGGCATTTTACTGAAGTATGATGTAAAAGTTGCTTAAGACCCTGTTTTGGTAGATCCATAATTTCTGCCTCAGGTAATTTCATGTCAAAGTAAGAACATGGTCAGGTAGAAAACAAATCCACCTACAGGATTCCCATATGGTGTAGGCATTTCTTTCAACCCACAAATTATGGCGAGCATTCTCCTAGAGCAACTTGTCTAATTTGACCAAAAAGAACTTCTTTTGGGAGGCTTGTATCTTGTTCCTCAAAGATTTGTTCTGAGAACTGGTGCCATGGTCGGATAGCTACTTCAACCAACTATGGGATGACAAGACATGGTGGGAATTTTCTCCTTCTTATGAAATATGGTGGGCATTTTCATAAGACTACTGCTTTAGGACAATTTTTCACCACTTAGTCTTTTTCCAACTTTATCATACATGCCTATGCCCATCAAAAGTTCTTTTGTCATTAATGAACATCTCTAGGATATGTCTGTCCACAATCATCAGTTCACCAAATGTCACCAATTCTCAAGACTACCTATAATTGGTCTAAATTTGGTGACATTTCACAATGTTATCCTATTTAAAAAAAACCAAGCACATAGTTAGAGAAGGAGTACCTTGCACGAGGAAACTTGCATATCAAACCACTGTGGAAGAGGGAGTGTTAGCCTAAAGTCGTCGAGTTCTGGTGGGAAATCCATGAATGAAGAAATATGACCACCGCCTGTTCCAAATTGAATCCCCAACATGATCTATATGAGGGGGAACCCCATACCTCTTTGCATGCATTAACAAGTCAAGTGACCCAAGAAACACACTTCTATATCCATGTTGTGAACAAATTCCAAACCAAATCAAATCGTGTCTTATACTTAAAAATAATTCAAATATAAATAACTCTAAAAGAAATTACACCTTTGCGAGAAAATAGATTTTAGTAAAGTTTTTGAGAAGAAAAAACATTTGAAATTAAAACATTACAAGTAAATATATTTGCACGCTAAATTATATCCGCTTGGTAGCTTATATACTTGTTTTGTCGAGTGTAGGTACCACCAAATAGGTATCTATCAAATCTATCTTCCTTGAGTGATAGCGAATATATACTAGGAGAGGTTGAAAGTGATACATGTTGTACTAGATCTGTCAGTTCTATATCAACTAGATCTGAAAAGGTAAGGAAAAGATTTCGTAGACGCATGCAATATTTTATTGCCAATGGAGGGTCATGTAATTATGATGCTGAGAGCATAGGTGACATTGAATTTCCCTTTAGGTATATAAATCTAGTGCAATGATGGGTACCTAATAAGCTACCTCAAGTGGACACAGATTTCTTCATCAATGGGAGGATGTATCACATTGCTCCTTCGTCCTTACATGGATTGGGGCTATTTTCCATGGATGGCATAAAGGTCGGCTATGGCACTGTAACTGAATTGAAGGAGTATGTCGGACCATTATACAGATACAATAATTGGTTGATCTTGGTCCAATATACTCGAAGTATGAGGATATACGGAGTTTCCACAAATTATATACAACTAGCAGAACACAATAAAAACAAAGGGGCAACTATGTATATTGATGGGAGACCAAAAGCGTCTGGAAACATTGTTGGATTTGTAAATAGTACACAGCCAATGAAAGAAACTAAGCAACCAAATTGCGAATTTGAGGGATGCAAATAACATCATATATTTGTATGTGCAACAAAAACAATACTTCCAGGTGAAGATTTGTTGATCGATTACAACTTAAATTGAATAGATGTGGCTTCCATGGTCCAGGATAACCGTGGAAGGTCACACGCTATGCCTCATCAGGTAAATGCTAAATATAGTAACTAAACATGACTACAATAACTAAATGTTTTGAATTTTTTTGTTAACATTCCATTTCCACCGTTGACATTCACTTTTTTTGTGCATATTATGAATATTTCCATGTGTTAACATGCTTATTACACTATTATGCTTATCTCATTTTTTTATGTTACAATTATTGACTCAACTTTTATTGATTGATTTATTTTGTCAAGGTTGCGGCAGTGGAAAGCCACATGTTACTTCCACGGTCTAGGGTGACCATGGAAGGTCACAATCTATGCCTCGTGAGGTAAATGTTAAATATAGTAAATAAATATCACGTCTATAACAAAATGTTTCATTTTTTTTAGTTAACATTCGATCTTCATTGTTACCATTCGCTTTTGTTGTGCTTATTGTGAATATTTCCATATGATAACATGCGTATTACATTGTGTCAAGGGTCTGCTCATCCCCATGGAGAAGAACATGTATCTCCTCCTTCATAGGTAAAAGTAAATATTATTGCAGTATCTCATTTTTGTTTATGTTACAATTATTGACTCAACTAAATATAATAACTAAATATGACTACAATAAATAGAAACTCCAACCCCAGAATATTTCCATGTGACAACATTCTTATTACACTATGGCAGGGGTCTGCCCATGGTCGTCATGCAACAAAATGCATGTCCTCTACTTCCATGGTCCAGGGTGACCGTGGAAGGTCACACTCAGTGCCCCATCAGGTAAGTGTTAAATATAATAACTAAATGTTGAGATTTTTTCTGTTAACATTCAATTTCCACTATTACCATTCGCTTTTTTCATGCTTATTGTGAATATTTCCATATGATAACATGCGTATTACACTGTGGCGGGGGTCTACTCATCACCATGGATCAGAACATGTATCTTCTCCATCGGAGGTAAAAGTAAATATTATTGCAATATCTCATTTTTGTTGATGTTACAATTATTGACTCAACTAAATATAGTAACTAAATATGACTACAATAACTAGAAACTCCAACCCCAAAATATTTCCATGTGACAACATCCTTATTACACTGTGGCAGGGGTCTCATGCCCATGTTCGTCATGGAACAAAACACGTGTCCTCTACTTCTGAGGTAAAAATAAATATTATTGAAATATCTCATTTTGTATTATGTTACAATTATTTTCATAACGTTTATTTATTAATTTATTGTGTCGGGGTGGAGCCGGTGGAAAGGAACCTACTGCTTCCATGGTCCAGGGTGACCGTGGAAGGTCATGCTCTATGCCCCATCAGGTAAGTGTTAAATATAATAACTAAATGTTTCGATTTTTTCTCTTAGCATTCGATTTCCACTATTGACATTTTCATTTTTCTATGCTTATGGTGAATTATTGATTGATTTATCGTGTCAGGGTGGGGACCGTGGAAAGGCACCTGCTGCTTCCATGGTCCAGGGTGACCGTGGACAAACTAGATCAGTAGGGGGTGACTGTGGGAAGTCACCGGCCACAACACCGCATCAGGTAAGTGATAGTTCTTAATAGTAACTAAATTTCATTACAATAACAATGTTTGAATGACAGTTAAAATTATTTTTCTTAATTTTATTGTTTGATGAATTTAGTCCAGTGCACTTGATATGGGTGATGAGGAGCTTGAGGATGAAATTTACTATTCCATAGACCCTATGGGTACTATAAAGAAGGCCTTGAAAAAGGAAAACATAGAAATCATCTCCTTGGCTTGCATAAGGCCCATGACACAAGAGATCAGGGAAAAAATTGAAGAGTTGAAAGAATAAATAAAATCTTATGGGGTAAGTGGCATCTTCACATAATTTTTTAAGCTATGACATGATTTCATATCTGATATTACGTTTTCTATTTTTCCAAGTGATATGATAAAGTAAAGTTTTTCATTTGTAGGAGGTTTTACAACCCTTGACTAGATAAATTGTCGAGACAAGTATAGGTAGCAGTCATGCTCCAATGCAGTAACAACGCTGACAAATCAATGTACCAATGAGGATTTTTGACACTCCTCCAGTTGGCCTCGAATCCATTGATGAGGGCACTGATTTTGATCAGCGTGACATCCTAGAGCATGATGAGATGGAGCCTAGGACTCCACATGACTCCAGACATGAACCTACTATAGATGACAAGGAAAATTTTTCTAGAGCAGCACGAGTTAAAAGCACTGGATCACTAGATCTCACCTTTCTGGTGGATGAATCTTGTGTTCCGATCAAGAATCAAAATATTGCAGGTATTTATTAATTAATTTATTCATTTTAATCATGAAATTGAAATGGACATATGCTGAAATTATTATAAATTAATGGATTACACGTTTCTGCAGGAAACAATGTTTTCTACAGGAATTTGAATGACAAAGAATTGGAGTTGTTTGTCCCCACCATTCGCACACGGTGGAATAGCCAAGATAGCGCAAAGAGAGATGTATTGATAGACCACATGGTAAACTTGTTTGGCAATACATTCAACAAGAAAGTGGTTGCAAAGTTAGTCGGTGAGAATTTAAAATATAACAAGGCCCAATATAGGGATAAATTGCAACTTGACCTCAAGTATGAGCGCCCTCCCATGGTTCTAGAGAAAGAGTGGAAGGCACTCATAGAGGATGCAAAGGATAACTTGCTAAAAAGACAAAGAAAACAACCACGGCCTGGAAAAGCAAGGTACAACACATATCATCTTTTTAGTGAAATATGCTCATTTATTTTTTTGTTTTTTGTTTTAAGCAAGGATTCTGATATCTAACATTTTTCAAAATTTTCATATATAGGCTACCAGACACCTCCAAAGCAACCAAGGCTAGAGTGGAAAAGCATGGGAAACATAGACAAGGCCAGGGTGGCTATAGAAAACTAAGACCCCGAATCGTAAGAATTAAATGATTGACTGTGGGGAATATTTATTTCAAAGAAGCAAACAAATATCTATTTTTGATAAAGGCAATATTATATGTGTTATGCATTGCAGGGAAATACGTTCCAAGATGCTTCCACCAAGGAAGACCTAAAGCTTGGTTTCAAGTATGGTTTTAAAAGTTTCATTGAATATCGAAAAAGCTTGGGGAAGACTCCAATCTCCCCAATGACGCAGATGCAGGTAAATAAAATGAATAAGGACATCATTGTAGTATACTATTAAAGTCTATTCAGTTTTAATTATATCACCCATAACTAAATATTTATGTTTTCTTTTAAGCAATAGTGCAACCGCAGTACTGAATCCAGCGATACTTCACACATACCAGCTGATGTTGGGGTGTGCATGTCCCACGGTAGTGGGGAGCAGAGTGGCCATTCTAGTATGTGTGCTTTGGAAATAGAAATATCTACTATGATTATAGATATTTATTTCCTGGCGTATACTTTTAAATTTTCTTCTTTTGATCGAAGACCATGAAGCTCAGGAGGGTGAACCGCAAGAGGAATTAGCAAGTAGAGAAACAATTAACACACCAGCTGTCACAGCTACACAGATAGTTAAAGAGCAATATTGTAATTTTAATCAAAATGATTAACTATTAATTTCAATAATATTTCAACATATCGATATGCCCATTTCCGTTGTTGCAGTTCACGCCCCTTCAGAACTGCCTCCACACCCTAGTCAACGACGTACAAGAAGTATGATACATGAGGGCATGGAAACACAAACACTAGTAGGACATGGATTTGTAGATAATCCACCAAATGATGATGATAATGACCCAATTATCGTCAGTTATTTCAATGCAAAAAAACATAAATCAAAGAAAAAGTAGATGTATAAATTCATGACTTGTATTTGGATGTATATCGATGTTGTTAGTCTAAAACAATGTTTATATGAATTACCTCATTATGCTTCAATGTTTTTATGTTTTTATGTTTTGATGACTAGCCTAGTTATGCATGAATGTTTAAATGTTTTCTATGTAAACAACATTATTTATTGGATATGGGGAATTGAGAGCGATGTGAGGAGGGGGAGGGTCCATATGAGCTTCCACCTTCATGTGGTTGGCCCTGTTCAGTAGGGAATATAAAACTGTTCTCCAAACAGAGAGGAGCTCAATAAGGTATAAATACTCTTTTATTACTATGTATTAAAGATGGTTGTAAATTTTTAAATGCATGTCTATTTCTTAAAAAATTGTTAATAAATTTAACATTTCACGGTTCATTGATTTCTACAGGACTTTGTAGTAGGATTTAAATGAATTTTTATTTTCTTATATATTATTTACTCATATTAAAAAAAATTCTTTGATGATTTATGTAGGTATTGGTGATGGAAATGCATCTCGTGGACAACTCTTATCAAGTTGTATGGGTGAATGGATCTGGAAAAAGGACAATGATAAGGTAAGGGTTTTGACGTGTTCTTTATCCTTAATGTGTTTGTCTTTATCCTTAAATTCTATTTCATTATATTAAGATACAAGAGATACGACCAATAGCATATAACTACTTTTAGACTATCATCCAAACTAGGAGACAACCTTCTACATAAAACACAAATTCTTCTTAGTAACGTAGAAAAATAGAAGGAAAAACACGTAGAAGAAATTATGCTTTTTCCGGCCCTTCTTCCTATAATTTTGGCATGATGAAACCCTACGTTAAGAAATTTTAATTTTTCAAACCCTAATTGTTCATCTATCTTTCAAAACTAAATTTTATGATTTGTATACTTGTAAATATTATTCTTAGGTTATTTTTGTTTCTCTTAGGTTTTAGACTTAATTTTTATGTGTTTTTGTAACTTTTATTTTATCAAAAAAGAAAGCCCTAAAAAAAATTTATGTGTAAAACCCTAAAAACGTAGACCTGCTGCTCCCACAATTTGAACCTTCTCCTTTATCAAACACAGGTCTGCAATATGTGTTGCAGACCTCGTATGCCCTAGCTGCCTTCTCTGCACACTCAAAACAGAAAACAAGTTAGTATTTCAAACTATTTAGATGGTGGTGTATTTTGTAAAAATATATCTTATTGATTTGATTAGTTTTCTGCCCTATTCACATTAGTTTTCTGGGTAAATGTAAGTCTGATTTTTTACTGAGATCTGGAACCTTACATCTTTGAATGCACAGTGATATAATTCTGACATTATTTTACTGAGTATTGTTTTGGATTTTCTTAGTACTAATTATTGCTATTGAGAGTTGGGTGATGGTAAGGGACTTGATGATTTTATATTTTAGAGCTTACATACAGGATCGAGTGAATAATAATAACATTATGGTTAGATTGGCACTAAATTTTCATTAAGTTAGTATTTTATATCTATGCTATCACATACATAGATCTGGAAATCATATGCTAAATGGCACTTTAAATGATTAACACTAGTTATTGGTTGCACTATTTTACACGTTCTGATTACTGTGATGATAAACTTTCAATTGTTGCATGGCACATATGTGGACCATAAATTCATATGTCTATATCTTCAAAGGTAGCAGATAAAGTGATGTTATTACATGAGGAGTGTCTCCAAGTAAATTATGGTATGGTTTCTAAACTACAAATTGCATGGTCAAATGTGCAACCTACTTCTCAGTGCCAAAAGGTAATTTATGATGATCTTTTTGCTACATGAGATCAATCCTAGTAATAGAATAGAAATAAGTTGTCAATTCTTTGTTGACTAACATGTCTCTTTCCCATCATGTGCTTAGGGGACTGTTTTTATCTTATGGGCATATTTGATACTTGACCAATTTTGGCGATGCTTGAGGTGGTTGCATAAGAAGGATAAACTTTTCATATTCACCTCTTCCAATAATGAGAAACATCAAAACAACTTACCACCAGTTGGAACTACAAAGATCCTACATAGATTTTCCAGGTGAACAACTACTCTATTTCCCTAGGGGTTGAGTTATTTTTTTATTATTTATTTATTTTTAAATAAAGACGAATTCAATGCACCGTATGTTTTTTGTAGTATGATGAATTATCACTAGTAGCTCTTCACACGTAGTAGAGCAAGTGATTATATTTTATGGCGACTGTCTCCAAGGCAATTATGGTATGGTTTCTAAACTACAAATTGCATGCTCAATTTTGCAACCCGCTTCTGATCAATGTCAAAAGGTGATCTATGATGAATTTTTTGTTATATGAGATCATGCATAGTAAAAGAATAGAAATAAGTTGTCATTTTTTTGTCGATTAACATGTCTCTTTCCTATCATATGCTCAAGGGACTTTTTCTTCTTTCGGCCATATTTGGTACTAACTCTAACCGATTTTAGCCATGCTTGAGGTGGTTGCATAAGAAGGATCGGTTTTTCATTTTCATCTCTTCCAAAAATTGCGGGCTTGACCTTCTCTAGCTTCATTTACACCTGAGGGCTTCCTCAGTCTTCAAAACTCGGGCTCCCTTCATATTCATAATATGGGCTTCCTTGACTTCTGACTTGTGGGATTCTTTGAGCTTCTATGGGTATCTACAGGCCTCTGCGGGATTCTTCCAAGCTTTATGGGCATCCTTCCAATCCCTTGTGGGCTCTTTAATCCCCAGTGGGCTTAACTTGATTTCTGATCACAATAAGTTAATCCGAGCCCAGTGGTGCCTACATCATTATCGATGGTATTTTTATAGATGTACCCCCTACCTTATCATCACTAGTAGAAAATGAGAAAGTAATGACTAAAATCAGGCTATAAACGACTATTTTTTAGTCAGTGACTAATAGTAGCAAATTACCACTATCTTATAGCTAGTCATATTTCACTAGTCATTAATAGCTTGACTTAGTAGTCATTGATAGACAATGATTTAGTCATTGATAGACAATGCTTTAGTCATTGATTGTCAATGATTTAGTCATTGATTGTCAATGATTTATTCATTGTTTTAGTCATTGGTAGTTAATGATTTAGTCACAGATTTAGTCATTGATTTAGTCATTGATTTAGTCACTGAGTTAGTCATTGATTTAGTCGCTGATTTAGTCACTGATTGCAACCATTAATGACCAAATATACGACTAAATAAACTACTAGATGTTAACATATTAATGACTAAGCTAAATACGACTAAGATATGGTAAATTAGCTACTAATAGTCATATATATGTGAATTTAGTCATTTTTGTAGTCACAAATTTATGATAGGGTATGGAGAAATTAAACCACCAACCTCCTGCCTATAATTAGGCAGGCGCTCTACCATTGAGCTAGCACCCTTTAAGAAGTTGTTATTTCTTGACAATGATGATATTCAAACAAATTTATGATAGATATCAATCTACAAACTACATAATTATTACTATTACAACTTACCAATAACTAGTATTTATGAAAGTAGTCATTTACGCAATGGAGAATTGTAAATAAGAAGGAGTTGCGTTGGATGATTTCGCAAATCTCAATGTTTCGATCCCTACTCTAGGATCATCATCAGGAGACAACTGAAGCGTGAGTTAAAAGACCAAGAAGCCCGTCAGTATTTATATTTAGTGTGAAGCATAATAGGTTCTAGGTTTTTAAGTCAGTTTTAAGTTTTAATTTTTTTTAATTATTTTATTTTTAATTTTTAAATATCATTATTATGAAAATATTATAATAAGGTTTAAATATCTAAATACAGTAGCTTTGGTAACTTCTCCAAAATGCCTCCAGACACATCATTAGCATCACTGCCTTTAGGCATTTGCGTAGTACATCTTTGCATTCTCTTTTGCCTGGGAGTCAGCAAATTTTATAGACATTATCAGATAAGCATAAAATTTCAATCATCTGAGTAAAACTAGGCCACTGTCAAAGCAGATCGGGATAAAAACATACTCTTCTTGTACTGTAATGAAATATGAAGCCAATTATGCAAACATGCTTGAAATTTTTTAAGATTTAGACAGTTAAACTTAAACTTGTCTACAGCACCAGATCAATTCATGCATGGCCATTAAAATGTAAAAGCGGATAGGAAAATTCAAAACTCACATAAAAATGATGAATTCAAAATGTATCTCTGACTTGTATTCATGATATAAAGTTGATTCGGGATATAAAGTTGCTAATCCCTTGAATCTTATAGCATTTGCAATTAAAATCACAAATTATAATAGGTCAACGACCATTCTATCAATTGTTACAAAGCAGTTCTCCAGATTTCTACATGTCAAAAAATTATGACAAACAAACAGACCATGTACTTCAGCTTAATAGCAGTGCAAGTTTAAATTTTTCATAGTCAGCAACACTGACATTTTAGTTCAAAGGAATCCTACAACCACAATGCACTTTGTAACATATCCATTGCAATATTGATATCCAATTTAGAATTTGGCATGATATTAGTCTTCTAAAGGAAAAAAAGCCAATAGAAGAATACTTACAAGGACAGGTGTTAAATGCTCGTTTAATAGAATAACAAATGTAGCCAATACCTGGAATCTAAAAGCACGTTCTAGGAAGGACAAAAATAGGTTTTAACTGTCAAACCCCAGGAATGTATTGGAGCCTAGATTTAAATCTAAGAATACCTATAGCACTGATCTTATGGTTCTGCTTAAGCACAAAAAATGTCTGGGTTACAAACATTGCTCATAAATATAATCACTTTGTTCACCAGCAATGAATTTTTGAAAATAGATTTTATCACACTATCGATCTGATTATGTTCTGTTATCAAATTACACTACATAAACTGTCTTCAACTTTGAGCTATGAAGTTCAGAACTTACCAAGAATCATTTGGATTGCATGATTCATAGGCAGGAGGTGGGCCAATAGTATTCAGGATTCTAGGACAAGAATGAGTATTAATTCTCTTTTTCCAAATGGCAAGATCACCTTTTTCATACTTCTTTTCCTAGCACAAAAATTCTACTATTTCTTCAATTTTCTCTTGTTCTTGCTGGAGCTCCTCTTTTGATCTCTGCCAAGATTGGTAATATTGCTTCCAATTGATGGGAGGACCAGAGAGAATACAATATCCACCTGGTCTCAAGACTTAATCCACTTATATCAAATACATACCATCTGCAAACAAATGAAGCTACACAAATCAATTTGAGAATCAAATCAGTAAATTCAAGGCTCTTCTATAGCTCAGAATTTTAACTTTAACAAAAGCATTAATCCTGTAAAAGTCCCCAGTACCATTTGCAGTCCAAGGTATAAAACACCATGAACATTGAGACATGTCAAAAGCCCTGGAAGGGTGAGGAAGTTGTTGTGTCCCCATTACACCAATCACAGCAGGCACACCTCGCTCCAAAGAAAACTACACTTGGGCTTCATGTGAATAGGGGTGCAAATGACATGATCAAAACATTTCTCTTCAAAAGTTATGCACCCCAGCTTGCCACCTAAACATGCCATAAGGATTTCAGATAAGGGCATATCCTCAAAATCCATAAATCATTGCAAAAACAAAATACAAGACTTATCACCAAACTTTGCCACCTGTGCATATATATAGTTGTCATTAATAATCTTAACCAACTCAGGGAGGTATTTCACAATTAATATTCACCATTATCCTTTGTAAACTTGCTAGAGAAGCCAATTTTGTTTGCCTGCTATCTTGTTTCTCAAAGTCCATTCATTTTAGCTCGAAACTTGAGGTAGGCTTGATTTATGTTCATAACTCACCTATTGACATAATTATGTCTACAAGATTTAATATTTGTATTTTCATTTTTTATTGTAGGATATTTATTATTTAAAATTTTAAAATCACAAGGAATAGGGAAGCTACCTTGAAATGGGAAGTTGAAGAAAGTCCCAACCCTTGGAAAGATGCAGATCCAATGTTGCTCACGGATACAAATCATTTAATTGGATTCCAAGATGACCTTGAGTGCCCAAATACATGTATAGAATGTTCGTTAATGAAGACTTCCATAAGGACCATGATGACTTAGAGGTTTTTTGAAATATCAGAAAGCACATCCTTTACTTGATTGCCGCCAAACCAATAATATTACCATATAACGATGTTGTCAAATCGATATTCAGACACATTAATCTTGGAATGAGATCAGTCATAAGTGAAGGTAGGGTTTCCATAGCTTATTTACAACCCTATTCATTCAAAATAATGTTCAAGCTGAAGAAAATTCAAGTGCTATTGAACAAAACATTTATGGATGATTACAGAGCCAAGGAATTCAATCTAGTAAAAAAATTGAAAGATTGGTGGACTGAATATAAGGGCTTCTTAGAAAAGAATAATTGGATGTATTCTACACAATACTTGAGATACCCATATCGGTTTATGAAAACCGTGATTTTTATGTTATATGGCGAGGAGGGATCCTCTCATTTTAAAATAGAATGGAATCTATTGGTGCATCGTGTGGTAGACACATGGCATGATTTCAATTGGGTGAGCATCTTGTCTGTCAATCTACTGTTCTTCACTAGGGCCATTAAAAAGGTATAAGGATACAAAAACCAGATTTTTTACATGTTATATTACATATTAGATGCAGTTTTTTCCTATAATCCTTTTCCCAAAATGGGATGAGAGTGGAAACCTAGTCTTCTACCTATGCATGTATATTGTTGTGAATTGTGGTCCTCCAACTATAGGTTATATTTCTATAACAGAAATTAAAGCCTTGCAAAAATTAAAAGAGAAATGAAGGGTAACCATACCAGTCATGATAAATTCCAATAAGGCCTCTTTCATATATCACACCAAGTGTATTCTTTTTTGCAATGGTTGGGACAACATTCATAACCCAAACTTTGTCAGATGTAAGTGCTGCTACAAAGCCACCAAGACCTGCATTCATGTCCATAACATTGCGATATCTACTCTCCCCAATATATTTGTTCATTCTTTAATTCTTTTGTAGCCTTTCACGTGCTTTCTCCACAACTGTGTATCGGCATTATATGTCTCAGCAGTAACACCTGATAATGAACCACTGAGAACTCTAGGAGGAACAACATTCAGGCACTTTGGGAAATTCTCCAAAATCCCTCCAGACACATCATTAATCACTGACTTTAGGAATTTGCGTACTGCATCTTTGCATTCTCTTATGCCTGGGGGTCAGCAAATTTTATAGACATTATCATATAAGCATAAAATTTCAATCATCTGAGTAAAACTAGGCCATCTAAGTAAAACTAGGCCACTGTCAAAGCAGATCGGGAGAAAAACATACGCTTCTTGTACTATAATGAAATATGAAGCAAATTATGCAAACATGCTTGAAATTTTTTAAGATTTAGACAATTAAACTTAAACCTGTCTGCAGCACAAGATCAATTCATGCATGGCCATTTCAATTGGGTGAGCATCTTGTCCATCAATCTACTGTGCTTCACTAGGGCCATTAAAAAGGTATAAGGATACAAAAACCAAGTTTTTACATGTTATATTACATATTAGATGCAGTTTGTTCCTATAATCCTTTTCCCAAAATGGGATGAGAGTGGAAACCTAGTCTTCTACCTATGCATGTATATTGTTGTGAATTGTGGTCCTCCAAGTATAGGTTATATTTCTATAACACTTGTGAATTTTTCATGCCCCCCTTATATACTATTATTTTTAATTGACATGCTCCTAGGTTATCCAAAGAAAACACGTTTACCCTTTTGAACATTGGAGACTAGTAGATCCCAGAAATTCACATATATCAATATTTTTGGTGCTTCTACAACCCCACACCTTTTACCTAGGTATGTTCCTAATAGGATAGTACCTAGGAAAATTACATATCAAACTATGGTGCATGTGATTGCTTCTTTATTATCTACACATGCTAAAAGATATTGGCTCAAATTTATGATCAAGCTAGGATTGTTCACTTTAACAAATTTCCCTCATGCCAACAAGGAGGATATGTTGTCAAAGAATTGAATCTTAGTGTAGAGACCCTAAGGAGACACGATCACATAAAATTTATTGAAGAACGTTTCAAACAAACCAGCTTGGCTATAATGTATAGACATGAGCCCAATCCTCATGATGAAATTTTCCAAGGAGCTTTCACATAAAATGAAGTATTGAGTAATATGGAAAATGACAATCAAAGAAGAATGTTGGATACAATTTAAGAAGCTAACATGAAAATAACAGTGGAAGTTAGACAAGTATCATTTGGAAATGACATGGAGAAAATAAAGGCAAAAACAAAGGTTGATGCCACCAGAAGAGAAGATTTAGAGAAAAATGTTTTTGAAGCCAAATATTAGTTGAAGCAACAACAAATGCAAGCTATAGAGGAGGCCAAAATAAGGGCCAAGGAGTATTAGTTGACTACAATGAAACTTTTTCTCCTATTTCTCGAATGGAGGCAATCAGAATGTTCTTTTCTTACTCATGCTTCAAAAATTTCAAGGTATATTATTAGATGGATGTGAAATCCACTTTCTTGAAAAGAGATTTACATGAAGAAGTATGCACTAAACAACCTGATGGTTTCAAGTTGCATGGAAAGGAGAACAATGTTTGGAGTCTAAAAAAGGATCTTTATGGGTTAAAACAAGACCCAAGGGCTTGGTATGAACTCTTAGAGGAGTGTCTCTTTCAACAAGGTTTCAAAAGATGCATTGCAAATAGAAATATCTATTTGAAAACAGAGAAGAGTGGGATTCTAGTTACCGTTGTCTGTGTAGACGATATCATTTTTTGTTGTAATGATGATAAGTTAAGTCATGAGTTTGCTGACTTAATGGCACTAGAATTCGAGATGTCTATATATGGTGATTAAAAATGTCATCTACAGAAACCTTAGGGATAGAAGCAGAGGATGATATATATATATATATATATGGTGATGAAAAATGTCATCTACATAAACCCTAGGGATTGAAGAAGAGGATGTTCAACTAGTGGACTATAGCGAGGGTCCCTTGGAGAAACAAAAGGTGTTTGAATATAGGGGGTCTAATTGCTCTAGGGAGGTCCCTATTCATGAGCCAAGGGTTTATTCCCCTCTTCGTCAGAGGGTTATTTTAATATTTTGCACAAAACAAAATTTTGGATAAGAGATACAAAGTGACTCCCCACATCATATCTGCATAGAAACCCTGAGAATTTTGGAGTGGGAGTCAATCCAGAGGTAGATTTTTGCATTGAATAAATTCAAATGTTGAATCCTGATTGACGCAACCATGATCAGCATTGAATACTATAATGGGGAAATAACAATTCCATGACAAATGATGTTCTACTATTTGTTAATGGCACACTTGAAGAGGAAAAGATGTTTTGCGAAATTTTACATCTTTACTACACAGCATCAAGTACGAGATAAACCTGGAGAAATATTCTATCAGTTTTAGCTACATCAGTAAGGACATGTCTAAAATGTTGATCCATCTATTCCAATTCAGATTTGTGGATTCTGCAGGAAGGTCTAAAATACATAGATTTTTATTAAAACCAAATGGTTATGGCATAAAATATTAGGGATGGTTGGAAAACAAAATAGAAAGAAGAATCCACTTATGGTTTCATAGATGGTTGTCCAAGGGATGAAACTTGATACCTATCAAATCTGTTTTAGAAGTAATCCCAGTGTGTTGGTTCTTCCTAGGCCACATTCTTCAACCTGGTTTGGAAAAAATTAGAAAGATTTGTTCTGATTTTCTTTGGAGAGGCAAATCTGACAATATTAGTTTCCATTAGCAAGATGGCAACTAATCTCAAAACGAAAGAATGACGGTGGTTGGGATCCGAAGTAGTTATTCACTTTTGGTCACATGCACTAACAGCTAAAAAAATTTAGAACTTGATGTCCAAGGAGGGTCTATGAAAGAGAATTTAGGTTCAAAAGTACTTGGAACCTAAAATTCCTAGATTGGATCCACAACCCTGTCAAGATTCACAAACATGCTTCAAATAATTGGAAAGCCTTGAGCACTGGCCTTTCCAATCATTGGCACTCACCTGCTTTGGCAGGTCTAGGATGGGTCACATGTGAAGGCAGGTTTGGATGCAATAATGGGATGCAACAACAATATATTCTCCCATAAGAAATAGTTCACTACATGTATCAACAAGGTATATATACAACTTAGGTTTGGAGGAAATGTATGTTGACATCTGGTCTAGTTTATCACTGAGCTAAAGCAGGGTCATATTAGATTGCATGAAGAGTCTAATAAACAATTATAGAATAAGCCCAATGACAGTCAATACTCTCTTAAGTTGGGTTATTAGGTAATAGGTGATGATGGACATAGAGGATCAAGCTACGGTCTAATGGTATTCATTGATCTGGAAGTTTTGAGCCCCTAAAAAACCTAAGGTATTCATGTGGCTCAATCTTCTGCAAAAGATTCTAACATGGGATTATTTGCAAGAGAAACAAAAATATCGTGCAAGTCTATACTATTTGTGCAAAATGGAGAGAAAATATGTTACTCATCTATTTACTTCTTATTGCTATTCTATTCAATGTTATAAGGATGTCTGCAACTGGATTGACACAATAATGCCCCAATCTAAGGCATTTCAAGTTGTTCACTATATCTCAATTTGGAGCATTTGGATGATGCGCAACTTTAGTCAATTTGAAGGAAGACTTCCTCCCCCTTTTCAGGCATCATCCCATATTATTGTTACTACCCAGTTCTATTATTCACAAGGAAATCCATCTAAGCCATAGATAATTGGGAAGTTGACTGTGGACAAGACATTTACTTGGGCCTTTTTCGATGGAGCATTCCAAAGGGATGATAATATGTCCTATTGGAGGCATCCTCTTCCTACAGAAACAACAATATATTCATTTAATTTCTAATGCAGGTCAAGGTACTAAAAACTGAGTTGAGCTTCTTGCACCCTGAGCTCTGTTTCGACTATCCCATCATCTGAAAATTACAAATCTTCAGGTATTCAGGGATTCTTTAGTCATCAAGTGGATGACCAATGATCAAAACATCAATGAAATCTCTCACCTGACACTTGTAGAACATGTCAAAGCTATATCTCTGCAGTTCGCAAAAATATCTTACCTACACATATGTAGGGAAATTAACCACAACTGCAGACAAACTCTCTGGTGAGGGGCTGGATAGGGAGCCTGGAATACTTCACACATTCAAGAAGTTGTGGAGCATGACAAAGGGATGATAATATGTCGTATTGGAGGCATCCTCTTCCTACAGAAACAACACTATTTTCATTTAATTTCTAATGCAGTTCAGGGTACTAAAAACTGAGTTGAGCTTCTTGCACCCCGAGCTCTGTTTAGACTAGCCCATCATCTGAAAATTACATATCTTCAGGTATTCAGGGATTCTTTAGTCATCAAGTGGATGACCAATGATCAAAACATCAATGACATCTCTCACCTGACACTTTCAGAACATGTCAAAGCTATATCTCTGCAGTTCACAAAAATATTGGTACTTGGGAATTAGTCTCACACCCAAAGGACAAGAATTTCATAGGAACTAAATGGATTTACATAAATAAAATGAATGAAGAAGGAGAAATAGTAAGGAATAATTCTATACTTGTCTGCAAAGGATATGCACAGGTTGAAGGAGTTGACTTCAATGAAACTTTTTCTCCTTTTTCTCGAATGGAGGCAATCAGAATGTTCTTTTCTTACTCATGCTTCAAAAATTTCAAGGTATATTATTAGATGGATGTGAAATCCACTTTCTTGAAAAGAGATTTACATGAAGAAGTATGCACTAAATAACCTGATGGTTTCAAGTTGCATGGAAAGGAGGACAATGTTTGGAGTCTAAAAAAGGATCTTTATGGGTTAAAACAAGCCCCAAGGGCTTGGTATGAACTCTTAGACGAGTATCTCTTTCAACAAGGTTTCAAAAGATGCATTGCAAATAGAAATATCTATTTGAAAACAGAGAAGAGTGGGATTCTAGTTACCGTTTTCTGTGTAGACGATATCATTTTTAGTTGTAATGATGATAAGTTAAGTCGTGAGTTTGCTAACTTAATGGAACTAGAATTCGAGATGTCTATATATGGTGATGAAAAATGTCATCTACAGAAACCCTAGGTATAGAAGCAGAGGATGATATATATATATATGGTGATGAAAAATGTCATCTACAGAAACCCTAGGGATAGAAGCACAAGATGATATATATATATATATATATATATGGTGATGAAAAATGTCATCTACAGAAACCCTAGGGATAGAAGCAGAGGATGTTCAACTAATGGAATATAGTGAGGGTCCCTTGGAGAAACAAAAGGTGTTTGAATATAGGGGGTCTAATTGCTCTAGGGAGGTCCCTATTCATGAGCCAAGGGTTTATTCCCCTCTTCGTCAGAGGGTTATTTTAATATTTTGCACTAAACAAATTTTTGGATAACATATACAAAGTGACTCCCCACATCAGATCTACATAGAAACCCTGAGAATTTTGGAGTGGGAGTCAGTCCAGAGGTAGATGTTTGCATTGAGTCAACTCACATGTCGAATCCTGATTGATGCAGCCATGACCAACATTGAATACTGTAATGGGGAAATAATAATTCCATGACAAATGATGGTCTACTATTTGTTAATGGCACACTTGAACAATTTAAGTCTGGAGAAAATGTATGTTGACATCTGGTCTAGTTTATCACTGAGCTAAAGCAGGGTCATATTAGATTGCATGAAGAGTCTGATAAACTATTATAGAATAAGCCTAATGACATTCAATACTCTCTTAAGCTGGGTTATTAGGTAATAGGTGATGATGGCCATAGAGGATCAAGCTGCGGTCTAATGGTATTCACTGATCTGGAAGATTTGAGTCCCTAAAAAATCTAAGGTATTCATGTGGCTCAATCTTTTGCAAAAGGTTCCAACATGGGATTATTTGCAAGAGAAACAAAAATATCGTGCAAGTCTATACTATTTGTGCAAAATGGAGAGCAAAGATGTTACTCATCTATTTACTTCTTGTTGCTATTCTGTTCAATGTTATAAGGATGTCTGCAACTGGATTGACACAATAATGCCCCAATCTAAGGCATTTCAAGCTGTTCACTATATCTCTATTTGGAGCATTTGGCCGATGCGCAACTTTAGTCAATTTGAAGGAAGACTTCCTACCCCTTTTCAGGTATCATCCCATATTATTGTTACTTCCCAGTTCTATTATTCACAAGGAAATCCATCTAAGCCACAGATAATTGGGAAGTTGACTGTGGACAAGACATTTACTTGGATGGAGCATGCTAAAGGGATGATAATATGTCATATTGGAGGAATCCTCTTCCTGCAAAAACAACACTATTTTCATTTAATTTTTAATGCAGGTCAGGGTACTAAAAACAGAGCTGAGCTTCTTGCACCCTGAGCTCTGTTTAGACTAGCCCATCATCTGAAAAATACATATCTTTAGGTATTCATGGATTCTTTAGTCATCAAGTGGATGACAAATGATCAAAACATCAATGACATCTCTCACCTAACACTTGTAGAACATGTCAAAGTTATATCTCTGCAGTTTGCAAAAATATCTTACCTACACATATGTAGGGAAATTGACCACAACTGCAGACAAACTCTCTGGTGAGGGGTTGGATAGGGTTTTTATCCAACATTCACTAAAAATTTATCAATTCACAGTACTTACCAGGGATTTTTTAAGCAAAGAAAGTGGTGTTGACGCCAAAGGTGCAGAATTCGCGGCCCGCCTCTTCAAAAGTCTCCAGGTTCTCTCCAATGCTGCTTTATCCATGGCAGCTATGGCAATTAAATAGAGAAATTGTGAACTCTCAACTGTGGTTAATATCGATCCCAAACTCCTCAATGGGTATGACCAATATCCATATCCAAAACCCACCAAACCCTCCAATGTTTGGTGCCAACGGTTAGGCTATTTGACAAGAACAAGCAGGTTGAGCAGCAATCGAAATTGTCAGAATTGAAGGATGGTGGTTAAGGAAAA